>SNQJ01S0003718.1:166744-234549 GCA_010110895.2 Picea sitchensis | reverse complement strand
AGATTTAATGAAGGAATTTGCGAAGGAGTTTTACCATGCCCCTTTGGAGAATTCAGAAGAGGTCTTGAACTGGTAGAAGAAGAAGAAGAAGAAGAAGAAGATGGAGGAGAGGGTGGTGGAGAAGCACCATTCCCTCCATTTTCGTTTGGAGTTTTTTCACCACTGCTTCCCTTATGACTTGAAGGGTTGGAGCCTTCACCTTGCGACAATATGTTCCTTTCCATCAATATCTTCATCATCTCTCTCATCTCCATGACAACCTTTCTGAGATCTTCATCTTCTGCAAGAACATGTTCATGACTTTCTGCATGAGCCATACTTGGTGAATCCCTCCTTGAAACTTGCGATGATTGTATATGCTTCCTCCTTGAAGGATGAGAAATTGGCTCCACAAGTTGACCTTATCCTCTTGTGAGTTTCAACCTTGTGAGCATCAGAAACAAAACACTTGAAAACAATCAAGTCTTCAAAAACCAGTGTTCCGATACCAACCTAATCTAAAAATGAAGAAGACTTGAAATCTTGAAATTATTTGCAAGTAAATTTTATGTGTTTAAAAGAAAATGGATCAACTTTGCGACACATTAATTAAAGGATTACTCATGAAATATACAAATAAACAACAACATAATCAATGAACATAAGCACATAAACACAACAATTGGTAAAGGAGTTCACCCCTCTCTTGGGCTACATCTCCTGGTCCAGCTCCCAATGGATCATTATTATTAATTTCTCAAAGTGCTCAAAAACATGCCTTACAATGATCAAACTAACCAACAGACTGCTCCAATGGCTTCAGAGCATCCAAAAACCCCTAGCTGGGCTTTCTCGGCACCTCAATCGGTCAAAAAACGAAGAAGTTAGGCCTGTTGGAAGTCCCCCCTTCAAGCTTGCTATCTCTGCATCTACAACACGCACCCTTGTCACATGAACCTAGCAAACACACAATTTAAAGCCTGAAAACCTAGCACCAGATGCAACTGCGCCAATGGTGTGAACTGTAGGATGGTTATGGGCACGCTAGCCCCTAACCGCCTAGCACCTAGGCATGTGAGGGTCCAAACGACCACACGCATTTGCAAAAGGGCTAACCGTTTATTAACAAATAACATAGTTACAAATGGCGGGAAGTTTTACAACCATTTGAACCATATTACAACATGCGTGCACACTATATATTATAGCAGTGGTTACATGTTATATGGCGCGCGACCAAGGGTTGGGGCTAAGCCCCGGCCCGGTCGCGGCCCAAACCATACCCATATTCGATTTGAAATACAAATGAAACCATATATATATTAAACAACGCATAGTGGCACACTGGTTGGTAGCTCCTTGCCAAGTCGTTTCCCCTACCCAGAGGTCGCAAGGTCGACTCCTGCCAATGACAAAGTTTTAACCAAACAACAAGTGACACGTGGCGCCCACAGATTGGGCCACGTGTCAACATACCATTATCCACCAAAAGACACGTGTTAAATGCTCATTTGACCACATCTACCAATCAAAAACTGTCATGTCACCACACGTCACATCAACATACGATCGTACGACCCTGCCACGTCATCCTGTACGGACTGTACGGTCTATACAACCAGCGTCCCTTTTTTCCCTGTTTTCCATTCCGAACAGATTGTGATATCTCTCGCTCCCGATGTCCGTTTGGGATGAAACGAGTTGCGTTGGGTTCACAATGATGAGGCCTATTCTCTCATGTGGTTTGAAGTGATTCCGATAACTTTGATTTTTTGAGCAAAATTTGATCCCTTGATCATTCTCACAAAATGGTTGCAAAAGATTGGAGCAAGGGGAATACAAAAATTGGCATAGTTTCTTTGCTCTTATTTTTCTCTTTTTGAATGGGACCCCTACCTCTTATTTTATAGGCTAAAAGAGGGTAGTTATCTAGTTGAGTGACCGGATAGGAGTGGTCAAACGGTGTAAGAAATTACTCGAGAATCTATATTTTGTCTGCAACTTTCTATTTTTTGTGATTTTGTCAGTATACACGGGTTGTAATGGGGTAGCTAGTGTATACATGTAGGAAACAGTGGTGCAGGGTACATACATCTTCAAAAGGATGGTTTTTAGAAGAGTTGTTTAATGGTGCCTTGGAAAAAATGGCAAGTGAGATGGCCTGATGCCAGGTATGCATGTATGGTGCACATTAGGGTTATAACATTAATTCATATATTGTAGGTTATGTTACATGGTTGAGGCATATCATGAATGGTATGGAATATGTTCGAGGAACATATTTTGGTACAAGGTTGAGAAATATCATGAATGGTATGACATATCTTTGAGGCACATATTTTGGTACATGTTTGAGGCATATCATGAATGATATGGAATATGTTTGAGGCATATCCTTGGTACATGTTTTATGTAGGCTATTGCATATGTGTTGGTTTTTTATATTCTTTGCAGTGAAATTCTAGTCGAGGTGGATCAACTGACAGTCGAAGGTCGAGGTGGTTCGACCAAGTAAAGTTGAATTTGAAGATATAAAAAAAAATTCGAAGGTTGAGGTGGTTCTACTGGGTAAAGTTGAAGTCGAATATATAGAAAGAAAATCAAAGAGGTCAACCAACAAGAGGTTGAAAGGCAGGCATGTAGAAACCGAATGAAGACCGAATGAAGGTCAACTGGTAATCTGACTTGGTAGTCGACTGTAATAGAATATTGAGATTCATAGGATTTGTATCGAATGATCTGTGTGGATCTGTAACCATTTTTGGGAGCCTTTTATTTAGGTTTTTTCCTACTGTAAAGAATATAAAGAAGTTGTATTTTAATGTTGTAAATGATAATCTTGAATTAATTATCGTAGAGGTTGTTGGTCATGTAGATGTAAGCCAAATTGGATGCAGGGTTGTTATTGTATAAATAAAGAAGGTATGATGTCGATTGTGTCTTAGGTGTGGAACAAGGTTAGACATGTAACCTTTTATTCTGAATGAATTTGAAAACAAGAGATCAAAATTCTCAAGGAATGTTGGTTTTCCCGGTTTGGGTTTCCAAGGTAAAATCTCTGTGTACTGTGTTTTTTCTTTGTCATTTATTGTCTTGATTAAATCATTCTTCCTCTCTTATTCTAGGTTTAGTGTGGAAGTGTTTCTCATTTCCTAATATGTGGTATTAAATCTTTCTTTAACAAAATTGAATCTAAGCTAAACCATAGGTTCATTAAGAGTCGTAAGTCAAAAATATTTAAACATTGTGTTAAAGAATGGTGAGCAGCTCGAGAATAAAGATTAAAAAAATTCAATCACCATAATTTTGAGCTTTGGAAGCTTAAAATTGAAGATATCCTTGTATATCAAGAACAATGGACTACAGTTTGTCTAGGTAACATGCTGACAAGAATGTTGACAAAAGAATGGGAGAAACACTAGAGAAGAGAAAGGAGTATGATTCGAATTTATCTTGCAAATTTGATACTGCTTAATATCTCAGGTGAATATTTGACCAAGAAAATGTGGGAGAAGTTTGGGAGACTGTACTTGTCGAAATCCCTAGTAAATAAGTTGTTTCTCAAAAATAAATCGTTTCTTCTCAGGATAAGTGAAGGAAGTTTGGTGACTAATTATTTAAATGCCTTTAATATCATTATAAGCTGATTATCTTCTATGGATATTAAAATCACTCAGGAGGAGAAATTTATTATCCTATTATGCTATTTTCCACACTCCTGGGATAGCTTAGTCATGGATATAGGGAGTAATACAACCACATTAGCACTAGAATACATGGTTTCATCTCTATTGTAAGAAGAAATGAGAAGGCAGAACATGGAAAGATCGACCAAATATGAATTAGTGGTGAGAGATCGACTAGGTGACAGAAATAAAGGAAAATTATTCGATATAAAGTCTAAGTCGAAGGGTAGATATAAATTCCCTGGTCAGTCAACAAGAAGATGATGGAAATGTGGTAAATATGGACATTACAAAATGGACTGCAATTCGAAGGTAATGGAAGTTAGTATAGGATCCAACAAGAAGTAGTCAACTAAGAGAAATATGACTCCAGATAAGGGAGGTGATGTGTACTTGGTGTCAACCAATACATAGTCATATCAAGATGTTTGGTTGATCAAATCATGAGCATCCTATCATATGATACCACATAGAGAATAGTTTTGTGAATATGAACAATATGGAGGAGATGTGTTCTTGGGGGACAACTTAACAACCAAAATTGTCATACAAGGACGATTTCGACTGATATTGGAAGATAGGAAGAGTAGAACCCTTTCAGGTGTGCTACACATTTCAGGTTTGGAAAGAAACCTAATATCTATCAGCAATATGAGTGATGCAAGGGTGCACACTCTATTTCGTAAGGATTTGTGCAAGATGGTCATAGATGCGATGGTATTAATGAAATGAGTTCAAATTCAAACCCTATACAAGTTACTAGGGAGTGTCAACTTGATTGGATGCAACAAGATCATTGTTCCTGAAGTTGACTCAACTCAACTTGGGTTGAGTCGATTTAAATTGATTTGACAAGTCATCATAAATTTGACCCAACAATGCTATGGAATGAGATGATGGGAAACATAGGATAAAAATGACTTCGAGCTATGCATAACAAAGGTATGGTCGAATATTTTGTTGAATATAATTTAGAAGTTGAATTTTGTGAACATTGTATGTATGGAAAACAAAGTTGGGTGAGGTTCCCATCTGGACCGACAAGGGAAAATGGAATTCTAGAGTTGGCTCATAGTGATGTGTTTAGCCCTATTTTAGTTCCTTCACTTGGTGGATCCATGTATTATGTCTCCTTCATAGATGATTTTTCTAGGAAGAAATTAATATATTTCCTGAGAAATAAATCATATCTTTTCGATAAATTCAAAGAGTTTAAATATCTTGTAGAAAACCATACAGATAAAAAGATTAAGCTGTTGAAAATTGACAATGATGGTGAATTCTTTGGAAAATAATTTGATCAGTTCTTCAAGGATCATGCTCAATGGAGTTGGGTTGGAACAAGAATTCATGGAAAAGGTAGTCGACATTGCAAAATATCTATTGAATATGTCTCCTTCGTCGGCATTAGTCGACACAAATCACATGAGGTATGGTCGGGTAAGAATTCTTCGACTTCACATCTCAAATTATTTGGTTGTGATGCATTTTTGCATGTTCCCAAGAAAAAGAGGAGCAAGTTGGACAAGAAGAAAATCAAGTGTATTTTCATTGGATACAAATAAGGAATGAAATGATATAAGCTATGGGATCCTGCATCAAGGAAAACAATGTATAGTCAAGATGTGGTATTCAGAGAGATCGGAAGTAAATTTGATCCTGAAGAAATTGTTTAGACAAAGAATAATCTAGAGAAGGTGCGTCTTGAACTGAGGAATGAAGAAGATGATTCAAATGATTCGACGAAATCAGAAGGAGAGGTGGAGCTACGAAACTCAGTTTTAAGGAGGTCATAATGAGTAAGAAATCCAGTCAAAAGCTATAGTCCACCTGACTTTTGTTCTGCATTTTTGTTAAATTCCACCAATGATGAGCCCAAGTCAGTTGGGGGGGTAATCAAGTCAGCAGAGGGAAAACTATGGAAGGATTCCATGGTAAAAGAGATGTAATCCTTGCATACAAATGAGACATGGGACTTAGTCAAATTACCTAGTATAATAAAGATTATCTGTAGCAAATGGGTATTCAATAAGAATATGAACGTAGCAAGTCAAGTCAAGAAATTCAAAGCTCAACTGGTAGCAAAAGGATATTCCTGATTCAAAGGAGTCAAGTTCGGTGATATTTTTTCCCTGTCACAAAATTAAATTACATTAGAGTACTAATATCTCTAGCTACAACAATTGATATATAAATAGAACAGATGGATGTGAAGACAACGTTCCTACACGAGAACCTAGAAGAGTAAATCTACATGACACAATCTGAAGGATTTGTAGTAAATGGAAAGAAATATTTAGTGTGCAAACTGAAAATATCCCTTTATGGTCTAAATAAATCACCAAGGATGTGGTACCAAAATTTATGCACATACATCCTTAGTTTGGGGTTTGTGAGAATCAAATTTGATCATTGCATATACTCCAAACAAAAGGTGGGCATTTCCTATATGTAGAATTGTATATCAACGACATGTTGTTGATTGGAAACAACATGAACACAATAAAGGAGGTGAAGAAGCAACTACCCTCCAAGTTTGACATGAAGTATCTTGGGGCAAAGAAATTCATTATGGGAATGTATATTAAGAGATATCGAGCAACTAGAAAGCTATGGTTGAACCAAATGAAGTATATTGAAACAATCTTGAAATGTTTCAACAAGTAGGATTACAAACCTGTGAAGGCACCAATTTTGTGGGAGAAAAGCTAATTGTTGAATAGTTTCAAAGAACACAAGAGTAAATAGAGGACATGGCACAAGTTCCCTATGCAAGTGTTGTTGGTATTCTAATGTATGTGATGGTATGCACTCGACGAGACATTTCCCATGTAGTGAAGTGTTGAGTAGATACATGCAAACACCTAGGAAGGAGAACTGGACAATTGTCAAGAGAGTATTTAGGTATTTGTGTGGCACAAAAGATTATGCAATATTATACCAACAAAAACCTGTAGGTGATAGTGAATTAAATGTACATGGTTTTGTCGATTCCAACTAGATTGGAGATCCGATCGACAAAGGTTAAACAATGGATATGTGTTCAAAATGTTCGATGGAGAAATTAGATGTATGAGTAAGAAATATGCGATCATATCCCTTTCAAAAACAAAAGATGAATACATGGAAACCACTCATGGAAGAAAAGAAGTAGTATGGCTACAAAGGCCATGTCCACAAATCAGGTTTGAGCAGAGATCTATGAAGATAAGTTGTGAAAGTCAAAGAACAATATTTCTGGAAAAGAACCCCACTTATCATTCTAAGACTAAGCACATTGATGTAAAATACCATTTCGTGAGAGACATGGTGGAAAGAAACAAGTTGTTTCTGGAGAAAGTAGACATGTTGGAAAAAATAACAGAGTCTTTAACCAAGTCTCTGAGTGTTGTGGATTTCTCTTAGTGCAGAGAGGCAATGCGCATTGTTTCCCTAGGTATGTGAAAGAGAGTTCAGAGGTCTCCTGACTTCAACAAAGAAAAATAAAAGTGGGAGAATGTTGGGTTGTTATATGTAAATGTTTTGAACCTGCACATAATATATCTAGCTATAAAATACTACACACATTTGCAAAGAGAAATTGAGAAAGAAGAAAAAGGAGAGAAAGAATAGAAGAATTCTCATTAACCATGATGAATAATGAATAATTTACACATGATATACTCTGTATAACTCAATGAATCCACACTGGAGGAGAACTAATATGCCATAGTGGTTTTCTAGAGTGATCTAGACACACAACAACAGTTACGAGAGTGAACATCCACCTAGTGTAGTCTCTCAAGAAGTTACGGGAGTGAATTGCCACCTAGCTGAGTTAACTAGTCAACTAGTCTTCAGTTAACTGATTGAATAGAGTGTAGTGAGTAGATCAAGGAATCAAGGGTAATGCACTAGTTTGGTGATGATTCCAAGGAAAGTGCACAGTAGAATGGTGATGATCCCAATGTTGCATGGTAACAAAACCAATGCAACATCTAAACTCAACTCAACTAGTCAAACTGAAGTGTCAACTAAAAGAGAATATTGTCCAGGTGGAATATTCTCCCCTAAAATATAGGAGAGTGGATAATGACTAATTATGATTAATAAAAAAGGAAAAATAAATCCTAGGTGTGTGTGAAGTAACTCCAACAAGCCCCCTAAACATCACTATGGTGAAAATAAAGAATGGGTCTCGGCACCGAGGCCATGTTAGGTACCCAAATACAAAAGATACACTAAAATAAAGTGAGGAAAGAGAGAAAAAATCATGGGAAAACTGCCCCCTCAAGCCACAATGTATGTAAAAAGAAGAACTATAGTTGCTAGGCAACAGTGTCCTTCACTCTAAGACGACTTCGCAGAGAATGTAACTTTTTCTCAATGAAGGTCTTCGTGAAGATGTTTGTCGTCTGTTCTGCTGAAGGACATAAATGTAGGTCGACAATCCCCTTGTGTACTATGTCCTAGATGTAGTGCATGTGGATCTCGATGTGCTTCATCCCATGCCTCTGAATTGGATCTCTGGAGAACTTGAGAGTGCTCTAGTTGTCACACCATATGACGATCGACCGATGAAACTGAATGCCCAACTCAGTGAGAAACTGTTGTAGCCACATAGCCTGAATAGTTATGTTAACTACCCCTCTGTACTCTACCTCAGCTGAAGATAGAGAAATGGAAGATTGCTTCTTTCTCGACCAATAGATAGGCTTAGAACCAAGACCAAGTGACAAATCAGATGTGGACTTGTGATCAATGTTATCACCAACCCAGTTAGAATCACGAAACTTGATGAGATCTAATGTAGATTCTACTGCATAATGAATCTCAAAGGTGATGGTGCCCTATATGTATCGAATAATATTCTTTTCATCCTTCCAATGTAGCTCATGCAACTCCTGCATGAACCTGTAAACTACGTGAACTTCATAGGAGAGGTCTGGTCTGGAGTGTGTGAGATACAACAAGCTCCCCACTAGCTGTCTATAGAGTGTGTCTTCAACCAGTGGAGTCTCCCCATCATCGTCAAGTTTGACTCTTTATGGGAAAAGAGTTGGAGCAGACTTGCAGTCTATCATGTGAAATATATGAAGGAGATCTCATGCATACATGGCCTCAGACAGTTTGATGCTTGATGCATATTGACTGATCTCGATTCCAAGGAAGAAGTGTAGTGGACCCATGTCTGTCATAAAAAAACCTATCATGTAGAATCCACTTGACTGCAGGAATCTCTAAAGTTGAGCAACCGGTGATCAACAAATCATCAACATATAGAACTAAAAGTAGAAGTGAATCAGTTGTCTTGAGCATGTAGACATTTGGGTCTGATTTACAATGTTCAAAGTTCTCTGACAATAGGTAGGAGTCCATATTGTCATACCATGCCCTCAGATCCTTCTTGAGGCCATAAAGGGACTTCTTCAGTCGAAAGACCAAATATGAGTCCTACATAAATCCCTGGGGCTGCTCCATATAGATCTCCTCAAAGAGATCATCGTGAAGAAATGAATTCTTCATGTCCATATGATGGACTTCCCACCACTTGGCTACCACAATGGAAAGTGTTAATCGTATGGAATCCATCTTCACTACTGGAGCGAAGGTCTCATCATAGTCAATACCACGCACCTACTGAAAGCCTTTGGAAACAAGCCTGGATTTGTATCTTCTAATATGTCCATCCGCTGTGCTCTTGGTCTTATAGAACCATCTACATCTAACAAGTTTCCTCCTAGAAGGAAGAGGAACCATATCCCAAGTCTAGTTCTCAAGGAGGGAGTTGTAATCCTCCTGCATGGCGGATTCCCAAAAGGGATTTCCAACAACCTTTCCATAAGACCGTGGATCTGAAGAATGAACCAAGAAATGATGCCTGGAGGGAAATGGTTCAGTGGAAGTGAGTGCAACAAGTTTCTCCTGAAAATCATACCGAGTCCTCCTAGTATTGGCTAGATCACCAATGTGATCCCCTGCATCCTGAAGAGTAGTCTATGCCCACTTGGGCCTCTGCTTTGGCTCTGAAAATACATATGGATGATCTGACTATGCATCTGCATGTAATGACTCTGAATCTAAATCATCTGAGTCCTTTGAAAGAAAACTATCATCTGAAGAAGAGTCGGCATGTGCATGCTCATCATCTCGGGAAGGTGGAAGAATGAAGGTGTCTGCATATGGCTGTTGAGGTACATGCGAGACACTTTCCTCGAATTGGACACTATGCTCGATGATGAGCCAGTCTGAGGAAATATCAATTATCCTATATCCCTTCACACTGTTGGGGTATCCAATAAAAATACACTCAGTTCTTTGTGGATCAAGTGTTGTCCTCTTTTAAGAGGGAATCTAGGCCTATGCACGTGAACCAAAAATATGAAAGTGGGTCACTTCTGGTTTTAGGCCGCTCCAATCCTTGTAGGGGGTCTTATCCTTGATAGATCTATGGGGAGATATTTTTTGGAAGTATGTTTCACAATTAAGTGCTTCGTCCCATAGTCTCTCTGGTTGTGAATTTTCATGCAAAAGATGCCATCTCCTTTAGAGATCTGTTTTTCCACTCAACAACTCCGTTTTGTTATGGATTATAGGAAACTATATGCTGCAACTAAATCTCTGCCTCATGGAAAATATCATGGATCTCATGATTGACATACTCTCCCCCATTATCAATTCAGAGGGATTTGATCTTCTTTCTGGACTGTGTCTCAACCAGAGCTTTGAAATCTTTGAGGTGTTGAAAGACCTTCGATTTTTGTCTGAGAAAGTAGATCCATATAAAATGTGAGAAATCATCAACAAAAATGAGAACAAACCTCGCTTTGATAATGGATGGATGTGGAAAAGGACCCATAAGGTCACTGCGGATCAGATCTAAAGGTGCAGAATCTCTTTGAGACTTTTCTTTGTCGAATTTCTCTTGAGTGTGTTTTCCGAGAACACATCCTTCACATACTCCCTTGCAGAAATGGATGTTTGGTAGGCCATCAACCAATATTTTCTTGCTAAGTTATTTCATGTATTTGAAATTCAAATGTCCATATATTTTGTACCATATCCTACTACTTTCATCAGCATGAGTAAGCAATAAAGAAAAATCAAGTTCAATGAATTCAAAAAATGTATACAATCTAGACTAATGATTTACCTCATCGGTAGAAACCCTGGAGTTGTTTTGCATGTCATATATGTCCATGACATTTGGTGTGAATATCAATTTTTTTATGGTGTTAGAATTCATCATCTGATACATGGAGAGAAGGTTGACAAAAAGTTTGGGAACGTGTAGCACATTCTCGAAGTGTCCATTGGTGAGTGCAATCCTTCCTTTTATGGTGAATTCGACAAAAGAGTTGTCCCCCATCAGAATAGGAGGACCTTTGCATGCATCCAATGAATAATATACTACTTCTGAGGCATCCATGTGATGTGAGTCTCTTGAATCCACGATCCAAGCATCGTGAGAGGAGTTGATGGAAATTAAGGCATGGCTAGAATTGCCTTTCTTGGGATTCAGATCTTCTGGCTTCTTCTTCTTCGTACCCTCGTGGATGTGATATCTAAGTTTGTTTTTTTGAAGTATTTGAGACATTATATCTATTTTATTTTGCATGCATACAAATTATGGATGGAATCCTTCGTGATAGTACACACATTTCTCGCCTTTTCTTCCATTTCCATCTTTGGATCCGAAGTCATCGATGAAGGCCTTTGAGTACCCTTATTTATTCGAATGTGCATGATATTTCCTTTTGTATTTATATTTATATTTCTGATTTTGATGGATGCTATCTTTCACAGTAAGTGCATGCGCCTTTGGGCCTTTGATTTTTCCCATGTTGATGATCTTGGTTTGCTCTTGTGTCAGGGATTCGATAAAGTCCTCAAGAGAAGGCATATTCCATGTGGCTCCGGAGGAGAATATGGAAGAATGGAATGTTGATATGAAAACAGAGAATTCAGGACCAAATTTGGATAGAATGATGAAAACCATTTGTTTCTCCTCCTTAGATTTATCAACCCCACAATCTTTGAGTTGCGACAATAAATCCTTGAATTTTGCAAAGAAATATTGGATATTTTTGAAGCTTTTTGGATACAATATGAGAAAATCCACCTCCATCATTTGTCCCCTCATCTAATCATATTTTCCAAATATGCCTTCCAAGGTGTTCCAAGCTTCATTGGGAGTCTTACAAGAAAATATGTGAAAAAGGAGATCGGGAGAAATAAGACTGCAAATTGTTTCGAGTGCTTCATCCATGCGATATAAATACTTGGATTTTCCTATGGATGATGTCAATTCTGTATCTGTATTCAATTTTAATCTGTACAATCCTCTGGTTCAGAGATGAATCATTATTCTCTCCTTCCATGCAAAGTAGTTGTAGGGTGTAAGAATGAATTCTTTTTTGAAATCCATCTTTTCGTTGTCTTCAATCTTTTGTACCTGCAAAAATGTTTGGTGTAAATTTTTCTTAGCAGTCCATCAGCTCTGATACCATGAAAATGTGTTGAAACTACACAAAATATATCTAGATATAAAATACTACACACATTTGCGGAGAGAAATTGAGAAAGAAGAATAAGGAGAGAAAGAATAGAAGAATTCTCATTAACTGTGATGAATAATGAATAATTTACACATGATATACTCTATATAACTCAATGAAGGCACACCGAAGGAGAAACAATGAACCATAGTGGTGGTATAGAGTTATATGGACACACTTTAATAGTTATAGGAGTGAAATTCCACCTAGTCTAGTCTCTCAGGTAGTTACGGGAGTGAACTGCCACCTAGCTGAGTTAACTAGTCAACTAGTCTTTAGTTAACTGACTGAACAAAGTGTAGTGAGAGTAGATAAAGGAATCAAGGGTAATGTGTCAGTTTGATGATGACCCCAAGGAAAGTGCGCATTACCATGGTGATGATCCCAATGTTGCATGGTGAAAAAACCAATGCAACATCTAAACTCAACTCAATTAGTCAAACTGAAGTGTCAACTGAAAGATAATATTCTACAGGTGAAATATTCTCCCCTAAAATATAGGAGACTGGATAGTGACTAATAATGACTAATAAACAAGGAAAAAAATTAGGAAAAATAAATCCTAGGTGTGTGTGAAGTAACTCCAACATTATATTCTTTGAAGTGAAAGTCTAGTTAAGGTGGATCGACTAACAGTCGAAGGTCAAGGTGGTTCAACTGGGTAAATTCAAAGTCAAAGATATTGACAGGAAGTCGAAGGTTGAGGTGATTCGACCGAGTAAATTTGAATTTGAAGATATCAACAAAAAATCAAATAGGTCAACCGAAAAGAGTTCAAAATGTATACATGTGGCAACCGACTGAAGATCGAATGAAGGCTCACTAGTAGTCAATTGGTAATCCAACTTGGTATTCGACTGTAACATAATCCTGAGATTCATTTGCTTTGTATCCAATGATATGCATGGAATTGTAACCATTTTTGCGCACCTTTTATTTAGGGTTTTTCCTACTATAAAGCCTATAAAGAAGGCATGTTGTAATGTTGTAAAGGCTATTCTTGAATCAATAATCATAGATTTTGATGGTCATGCAGATGTAAGATGAATTGGCTACAGGGTTGTTCTTGTGTAAACAAATAAGGTAATATGTTTATTGTGTCTTATATGTGCACCAATTTTAGAAAAGTAACCTTTTATTCTGAATGAATAAGACAACAAGAGAGAAGAACGCTCAAGGAATGTTCTTTCTCCCAGTTTGGGTCTCCAGGGTAAAATCTCTGTGTACTATGTGTTTTCTTTGTCATTTATTATCTTGATTAAATATTTCTTCCTCTCTTATGCTAGGTTTAGTGTGGAAGTGTTTCTCATTTCGTAACAATATGCTTGAGGTATATCTTGGCACATGGTTGGATGCATATCTTGATGATGTTGGGAATATGTTTGGAGATATGCTTTTGGTGATCTTGGCATATGATCTATGTGAATTCATATGGTTTGATGATGTTGATGTATCTATATCAGTGACAATGATAGTTTGAGTATCAGTGATAGTGATAGGTTGATTATTAGTGACTATGAAAGATTGAGTATCAATTAAAGTGGCAAGTTGATTATTAGTGACAATGATAGGTTGATTATCAATAACGGTTTTAGTGAGAGGTTGAGTCTCCATTTATATTTCAGGGAGGAATGATTGGGAAAGGAAACGGAGTTGTAGCTTCCTTCTAGTTGGTGATGGAGAACCTAGAGATTCTTAGCTTCCTTCAATTTGGAGTATGTAAACTAGGGGTTTGGAGCCTCCTTTGAGTTGGTGTTGGAGAATACAAGGAGTCATAGCTTCCTTTGAGTTGGTTCTCATAAAACCATAGGGTTGGATCTTCCTTCCAGTTGTAGCTGGATAATTTAGGGAGTTGTAACTTCCTTCAGGTTGGAGCCTGTAAACAGGGGGTTGATTCCTCCTTCCAGTTGGTGATGGATAATTTTTGAATTTGGTGCTTTCTATGAATGTAATCTTCTGATACATAAGAAAGCATTTTGTGGTTTTCTCCCATTTGGGTTTCCACGTAAAAATCTCGTGTGCAATATGTATGATGTGA
The DNA here is from genome assembly GCA_010110895.2 of Picea sitchensis. Lineage (NCBI taxonomy): Eukaryota > Viridiplantae > Streptophyta > Pinopsida > Pinales > Pinaceae > Picea > Picea sitchensis. The sequence goes on along the minus strand of SNQJ01S0003718.1, from coordinate 220,309 downwards.
TGGATTGTTGAATGGAACTACTTATGGATATGTGTTTATGATATGCTAAATGCAATCATAAGTGAATGGAATTGTTGACAAGTTAATATTTACATGTTGTGTTTAAAAAATGGTAAAATGTGCTTAATACTAATTCACCCCCCCCTCTCAGTATTGGCGAATATTCCAACATGTAGTTAATAATTATAGCATTATGGTAGTCTATAATGACAACATCAATGTAGTCAATAAAGTGAGTGTCACTATTGGATGATTTTTTCTAGAAACATGAAACATCAAAGTTGAATTATTTGTGATTTATAATAACATAAGAACAAAACAAACTACAACATAGCAACACATTGTGGATGAAAAAAAAACATGAAATGATCATGTCAAAATAATTAAGTATTATATGTAAACATCAAAGTTGAATGATTTATAATTTATAACAATATAAAAATAATTTTTTTATAATATAACATCCAGTTTTCAATAGCGCAACAAACATGAAATAACAATTTCAAAATAACTATGTATTAAATATACAAATAATTGTACAAGGATTTTAGTAAAATAAACATGAAACAATGATGCCAATTTTTTGTATTATATATACAAATGGCACAAAGATTTTAGAAATATTTTAGAGGATCTCATTATAAGAAATATCCTTTTCCAATCATGAAATTAAATATCCTTTCCAATATTGAAATATCCCCAAAGACCCTAGAGGCATCCCCAGTACAGTCGCCAATTCTGCTATAGCGGGAAAACCCCTCTACGGACTACACCAGGGTTCTAAAATGTAGGCAGAGCTAACCATCTAAAGTCTCCTACTTTTTATCAACTATCCTAACATTACCCCATAATCATACATAAAAGACAAAGTGTATGCATTCGGTAGGTATACCTTAAACTCCGTGTCCGGTGTCGATCCCTTTGCGCTTAGTTGTTTCCTGACTGTAAGTCTCCTCCCAAGGCTAACCTCCATTCACCAAAAGAAAAAAAAAAACTACAAGCATGAATTATCCATATGGATTAGTGGGTTAGACATCATAAACAAGAAATGTAAACAAATCATTGACACTTAAGACGTCATTTGGCGAGATGGAAAAAATACTTCTTTATATTAATCTCACGAAAGTCACTTACAATATGAGACCGACACTTCTCCTCGAACTCGGTCCTAGGCTCCTCTTCACAATGCACAAACTGCTTCCACATCTCCTTCTCCTCTTCATTTCTCTCTAGGGAAATAGCAAGGGCTCGAAATGGAGGAAAAGGGAATTTTGGCTCAAACTCACAATGTGATTGCTGAATATTGGGGCAAAGGGGAAATATGGAAATGGGTAGAGTTTATGTTCTCTCATGCTTCTCCTTGAAATGGGACCCCAACCCCTTATTTTATAGGCCAAAAGAGATAGTAACGGTTGGGGTGACTAGCTATGGGCAGTCAAACGGTTATCTAACGGCCTCAAAACCGATATTCTATGCAATTTTCCATTTTTTGCGATATTTTGTGAGTGTACACGGGATATAGTGGGGTAGAAGGCATGTGTACGCATGCAGTAGTGGTGCAGGGCACGTACATATGTAAAACAATGATTTTTAGAAGATCTTGTTCAGTGATGGCTTGGAAAAGATAGCAAGTTAGATGGCTTGATGCCAGGTATGCATGTCTGGTGAAATTTAGGTTTATAACAGATGCCCCCTAATGTGTGAGGCTAGAAGAGCACCTCATGGCTGAAATACATTAAAAATATTTACCGATTTACGAAGCGAGTGAGCCCAGGAACCAGAGTTTAGGAGGTACCATCTGTAAAAATAACAATTTGTCTCACCAAGGCAGGCATACCCATGCTCGGGATGAAATGAAATTATGGATTCCAATCAAATACACTGTAGATACATGTCATATAACTATATAAAGTGTATCCACGAGCAGTACACAATGGATCTACATCTAAAAATCAAAATATATACACATATGGTATCCATCTTCAAGAAGCTAATGACGCCTGATGGCTAGACATGAGGTATTCATAGCTCGAGAAACAACTTTAAAATATTCAAAACTTGGGTAGGAGTGTAATATCAAAGTATAACTTCACTACCCAGAGGTCTTCGACGGCTCGTTAGGAATAGACAAACGGATCTTGGTGATCAGTGAAGAGAACTTCATTGATTTTGAACAAGGACTTGATTGGTATTTCGGGGTGGCCAGGCATGATGACAAGAGACAAAATGCAGAAGGGCCGACTCAAGTTTAGTAAGACTTCCCTTGGATGAAATAACATCAAAATATGAGACTCAGTCAACATGGAATTGACATAAGTTCACGATGCAGGAGGCAATGCAAAGTTTCCATATGTTTGGAAGGGTAACCAAATGGAGGAGGACACAACTCTATGTAGTGAGAACAACTTCCTAAGGTCTTATTGAATCCTATGGCTTGACAAACAAACAAAATAATGTGCTTTGTCCAAGGGTGACTCATTGTGTTTTCAACAAAAAGAAAATACTTTTCCCTTCCTCTTTTGGGGGTATATTTTATTTTTTTGTCTTTTTCAATAATTTTGGGAAGCTTGGAAAAGAATAAAGAATGCTATGTTACAAAGGAGGATCGAGTGTCATAGACATACTAGTTTCAAGTGCAAGGAACACATTTATGCTTAGAGAAAGGGGACATATGTAGGAAAAGGACACCCGAAAAAAATCCTCCATGGGTCAAGGTGTCAATACGCAAAGGCAAAGTACTATAAGGTTTGCATATAAGGCATGCTTCTGGTGGTTTAGTTGAGAGCACCATGGAGCCAGCATTAGGTCAAAGATGCAGGAATGCAAATGCTATTAATAGGACACAATGATAACATCCTTTGATGTAATTTTAATGAGCCCAGAGAAGGTAAGCTGGGTGGTTTTTCATTTTTAGAGACTCTGAAAAAGCGTAAAAGGAGACTCCAATGGGGTACCTTTTGCGAAGGTAGTCTAGTCAATTTGAAAAAGGGGTAAAATAGAACTGAACAAACATCTATTCAAAATCATTTTAATGAGTGTGACAAAGACAAGATCACTCGACAATCTTTTCATATTTAAGGAGTATGAAAAGAGCTTAACTATGGACTCCGTAAGGAATGTTCTTCTGGACCATCTTTTCAATTTTAGGGAGTGTGAAGAAACAAGGTCACTCGACCATCTTTTCAATTTTAGGGAGTCTAAAAAGAGCTTAACTATGGACTCCATGGGGGTTCCTTTTTCATAGATTTAGTCCCTCAGGCCCGAAAAAGGGTTAAAATTATACCTAAGAGTACTCTTCTAGAGAACCGAGTCTCCTAGAGTATGCCTTTTTTCGTTCTTTTGACCATCTAGACCGAAAAAGGGGTAAATTACTGTTGGATAGACGTGCCTTCAAATTTCAGTTTAGTGATTATGAAGGGAAAAAAGATCGCTCGACAATCTTTTCATGTTTAGAGGGTCTGAAAATAGCTTAAAATAAGATCCGTTGTGTTTTGGGAGTCCCGAGGGTGAGTTCAAGAGTGATAATTAATCATGAAAATGAGGCTCAAACTTGTAATCAGGAAAAACTAATAAGGACTCCTGAGCCTATAATCATTAGTGATTACATGGACACCAAAATGCAACCAGGATCTACCTAGGGAATCCATGTGAAGGTAGGCTCTACCACTAAATTACGACACTTCTAGAGCAGGAGTGAGGGTTATGCGTCGCAATTCAGTGGGATCGATCCTATGGAAAAGCAAAAAAGATAACGAGATGCAAAAAGAGGAGGTGGAATCCTAACTTAGATGCAAAATTTTGAAAAAATGACTTTTTACCAAAGACCTTTAAAAATGACCCAACTCTCAAAAAGTTTCCCAATACCCAAAGTAACACGTATCGTAACATCCCCCAAGAAACTCAAGAACCATACTGAACGATTTTCAAGCTAGAAAAAATAACAAAAGGGTCCAAAAAATGACAAAAAGGGCCCAAAAAGTCTATAAATAGAAAGATGGAAGCTCATTATCAACATTGTAGATTGAGAATTGAACAAAAGTAAAAAAGAACCCCTTTGCCCAAATAGTTGATTCCAGGAGCTTCAGTGGATGAAACAAACTTCCATCTAGACCAAGTAAGTACAAACTAGCCTCTCTTGCATTCCCATTCTTCAATTTTTCATTTGTTTTTGTCTTTATGGGGGGCGTTGACCTTTAAAGAGGTCAACCCTGCTTGTACGTGGGCTTCCAAGAACAACTCATGTGTACACGTGGGCAAAATATAATCTGTCGTCATGCACACGTCACTGTCCCAAAGACAACCCACATACACCCTCAAATAAGTGGGAAAATTTGGAAATGAAAGAGTTAACTCTCCATTCATTTGTTTTTATAGGATGTATGTGCATTGGAGAGAGAGGGAGCATGAGGACATTGATTTTTTGGTCTCCAAGGACCCTGCTTCTATTATTTTTTTGTCACAATGCAAGTTGTTAAAGTTCTTCCAGTGCTTGTTTATGAGGGCACGAACCAGGTTGCTAAATGCATTGATAGATTACTGGCATCCTGACACAAAGGCATTCATGCTCAAGGGGAAGTCGTTGACTCCAATGACTGAGGACATTTACTTCCTGACTGGTCTCTCGAGGAGAGGGGATCCATTCAACTTGCGCACTTTTTCCCCCGGGCCTCACAACATTGAGGAGTTGATTGGACTCCATTGCGAGGTTGGTACTGAGAAATTAGGTTCTCAGGTGCCTATACATAAGATCAACAACCTATCACTCAAAGTAATAGTTCTACTTATTGGGCGGATCATTGGATCCACAAATTTACATCAGGCTTCCCAGGCGCACATGCATTGTGCAGTACAGTGCTTAAATGCATGAATTTTTGACTGGAGTACCACCATGCTAGATTGCATGAAGAGAAAACTAACAGAGTGTCAGATATGGGAGCACCATAACTTCAAGTTTGGGACCGTTTTGAGCTCCTTTTCCTTCAAGAGGGTACCTAGTCTCAGTCCTCGAGAGACTATATGAGGGCATGAGGCCTCTCTCTCAGTGCTATGCAGATGGGTGACGTTGTTGCTGCGACAGGGGGGAAGGAGGACCATCGAGGCTTTCGATGACAAGTTTTTTGACTAGTGGTCACGATAGATTCCAGAAATAGAGGAATACCCCTATGCTGGGATCAATTTTGGTAGAGATCCTGACATGCCCGTACCTCTCGTAGTGGAGCGAGGAGAGATGGGTAAGTTTTCTTTTCATTTTTTTTTAATTTTTATGTCTTTTTATATATAATTTTTTTTTTCTATACCAGAGTATCTAAAACTTACGTATCTGTTATGTATATATGTGGAACCATTGTGTCCAACAGACTTCTTGAGGACTAGGTGGTGTCCTCGACCAGAGGCAGGACCAACTGGAGCCGCCGGACCAACAACAACAGCAGGGGGGCCTCTAGCTAGAGAGGCTGAGAGAGTATTGAGACGGATAGAGTGGAACCTAACCGTGCTCACTCGTATAGTTCCTATGGTGGAGATCGAGGTTCTCCCACCATTGATGCAACCTCATGTAGTTGGAGTGCCACAGACCTGGGTCCAGCTCTTCTGGCATTTGGAAAAAAAAATTGTTCACTACGGTAGGGCCAACAAGCCCCACCCTTATCTAGGCTAGACTACTTACGTGCAAAGAGAAATTTTTGTATATTTTTTAGGGCATAAGCCCCGTGACTCTGACTAGACATATTTTTTAGGTTCTTTCACCCACCCATGTACTCTAATATTTTTTGATATATATATGGATATTTTTCATCTTTTTATGTCTTATGGATTATATCTATTTTACAAATGTATTTACATGTGTGTGTGTGTGCTTTTTCTTACATGTGTACAATATGTGAATCTAATACATGATTAGCTAGAGTATCTGTTATTTGATCCAATCTCCTAGCAACATGGATATACGTAATGTAATCAAAGCTTTGTTATAAGAGACGTACCCTAAGGAACCATCGGTGTAGTGTAGGATCGTAAATGCGGTAAACCCCATTTAACTGAGACATAACCAACTGAACATCTAAGTAGACCCAGAGGTGAGAGATACCATGCGATAAAGCGTCATGAAGAAAATCTAAGACTGTGTTGTATTCAACGACATTGTTTGTGGCGTCACCTAAACAAGTACCTCCCAAAGATAGCAACGAGCCCTAAGGCATGAAAATCACCCAAGTTGTGGAAGCAAGCCTCTGAGTGTGCCAGCTAGCACCTTCCGCAAACCCAATGAACACCTCTGATTCACTTGACATCTGGCATAGTAAAAAATATGACATAAAAAATGAACGTCCATACAACCAAAAAGACAAAAACTAAAAAGAAAATGTATAAGACTATACATATGTTACAATAAGTCACCCAAGGCAACCCACCTACGAGTAATACTTCTTGAGGTAGAGCCCATTTCTCCACCAAATCATTTCCCTCAAATTCCACCCGATGATAAGTTCCCTTCTTTAGAACCTCCTTCACGATGAAAGGTCCGAACCACCTGGGTTTGAACTTGTGCCCTACCCCAAGGGGTCCTTATCTTGGTCATAGACTAGGACAAAGTCGCCTTCAGAGAAAATATGAGGATGGACAAACCGATCATACTAACACTTGAATTTTTGTTTGTGAGCCTCGTTATCCAAGGCTGCATCCTGACGCTACTCATCGAGCTTATCAAGATATAATAAACGCTCTTCAAATGGTGAAGTGTGTGGAAATAACTATACTACCAACTTTAGAGAGGGGATGTGACACTCTATAGGAAAGAATTATTTCAGGCCGTAAATGAGTTGAAAGGGTGAGAAACTTATTGTAGTCTTAACAGACGTTTGGTAGGCCCATAATGTCGAATACAACATCAAATGCCAGTTTGACCTGGCCAAATTGATCGTTCGTTGTATAATAATATTAAGGGATTTATTCACAGCTTCCACCTAAACATTCTCTTGTAGGTAATAGGGTGATGAATGTTCTTGCCTCAACCCAAAATTTGATGTTAACTTGGACATCATTTTTTTCTAAGAGTGACTGCCATGGTCAGTGACAATCTCTCTCGGGACGCTAAACCTTGCTATTATCTGGTTAAACAAAAAGAGAGTTGTGGTCTCGCCATCATCTTTAAACATTCGCATAGCTTCAACCCACTTCATGAAGTAGTCTATTACTACGATGATATAACGGTGTCCCCTTTTGTAAGGAGGGTTGCATGTAGCATAATCAATCCCCCACTTGGTGAAGGGAAAAACTGTGATGACAGGAAACATGGGAGTGGGGTGTGCCCTCATATTCTGAGAGAAGATCTGACACGGGTGGAACTTCTTGACCGATTCATGTCTGCCAAAAGTAAATGACTCGTAGAATATTTTGGGTTGTTTCCAACTCAAACAAATGACTGCCACATGCTCCAGTGTGGAAATCGTTAAGCACAATTTATTCTTCTTCATGGGTGAGATGCCGTGAGAAGGATCTGATCTACACCTTGATGATACATAGTGTCCTTGAGTATGAGATGGTTCTTGTCAGATGGGAGTATGAGATAGTTTTTGTCCCGATGGAATATATGACGAAACTCATCATGAGAAGCAGAGGTAGGGCACTTCAAATTATGGAGATAGACTTATATATCTCTGTACTAGGGGTCCGAAGACACAATAAAAAACATGTCTCCTTTGATAGGAAACTCCTTAGATATAACATCTCCTGATTCGACCGAAAGTTCCGAGATGAGTTCTGCAAATACCAACGACTTTTTGGACTTCGCCGAAACAAAATTCAAGTCAAATTCTTGGAGGATAACTCTCCATATGTTGATATTTCCTCCGATCACACATTGTGTCAACACGTATTGAAACAAATTCACAATGGCAATGACGGTGGTCTTGCGAAACAAGATTTATTGATGGAACCGTTTGACAACATGAACTGCTTCCAACGCAAGTTTTTTAATGTGGGAATAATTGATTTATGGTCCAACCAATGCTCAGCTCAGGTAGTAAATCACATATTCTGAGGGAAAATAATCCTCCTAAACCAAGACCATACCGATGGTCGACTCTGCAGTGTCCAAGTATAATAATAAATCTTTATTATAATTGGGTAGTCGAAGCAGAGGGGTAGATGTGAGGGTGCATTTCAATGCTTCAAAAGAGCATTGAGCAACTTTATCCCAATGAAAAGGAACATCCTTCTTCAGTAAACACATAAAACCCTTTGTGATCTCAACATAGTTCACGATGAAACTCCGTAAAAAGTTCACTTTTCCCTATATAATCTGAAGTTGAGGGATTGTGCATGGGGGAGGCAACTGAACTATCGCCTCAACCTTTATATGATCAACCATGATCCCTGTTGTTGGAACTATGAAACCTAACATATGACCTGATGTTACGTAAAATATGATTTGTTTGGATTCAAATGGATCTGGTAGTAGTGACATCACTTAAATATAAGTCAGAGGTGTGCAGGATGATCATCTCTCTAGCGAGATTGTGATGCTAAATCATTGAGATAAGACTCGACTATATGTTTGAGATCATGGAAATAAAAATACATGGCCCACTGAAACATAGCTCCAACATTTTTTAGACCAAAAGGCATCTTCTGATAAGTGAATGTACCCCACGGACAGATGAAAGTGGTTTTGTGTTGGTCTTCGGGATTGATTTGTATATGATTGTATCCCAAAAAACCATCCATGAAAGAAAAGGCCTCGCAACTTGTGCATTCATCGACTATCTGGTCAATAAATGGTGTGGGGAAATTATCCTTTGGAAAGGCCTTTTTTAAATGATGGAATTTTGTACATACACGAATCGTACCCTATTTTTTTTTTACTGGAATGGGATTTGACACCCATTGAGTCAATTGGACGGGGTAGATGAAACCAACTTGGAGTAGTTTCTCTACTTCAGCCTTAATAGCTGCTACTTTCCTAGGATTGAATGGATGAAGCTTATGTTGGATTGGATTAGCATCAGGATATGTCGTGATTTCATGTTCAACGATTCTTGGATCTATGCCTAGCATTTTCTCATCAGACCAGGAAAACACATCGCATAATTCTTTAAATAAATATGTGTAGATTTGAATCTCTTCGGGGGAGAAGTCTGCTCCGACGAAGATATTCTCCACGAATCCAAGGATTCTAGAGATATCGATAGGTATCATTTGATCAATGTTCACCATATTTCCTTCAATGTAAACAACGTCCGTAGCCAAAGGATTGATAGGACAAGCCTTATCTCCAGTCATAGTCAGAGTGAATTTACCTGCTTCAATTCTTCTTAACTCTGGAAGGAATTAAGATCTGTGAAGAAGATCATCCCAGGGTTTGTCTAGACTAGTCATTGCCTCAATAATATCCTAGTTTGAGGGAAATACTAAGTCTAAAGAATCAATATTGGTGAGGGAACCTTCAGCCCATGTAGGCTCGAGAACTAGATCCAACTTCTGTGTGGGAGTCAGACCAGGGTTTGGTGGAATATTACTGAACTATAGAGTATGCAACTTCTGCCATGGAAAAAGGCATGGAAATGCCATGGTGCCCAGTCCCTTCCATCATGGTTAATGGGGAAGGAAGAATCCACAGATCGTTAAAGTAAGTCATGCGAAACGACAAGATTTGAAAGATTTCATCCCTAGGTTGGTCGAGGATAGCCAATATGTAGTGGACATTGCCAATCGAAGGTGGGTAATCGAAAGTACCCATCAAATGTGGGCACAAACCAACCCCTACATCGACGATGTTGGGTTGAGGGTTATCAATCATCGGGACCGTGGATACCTCTGATGAAGGGTCAAGACGAGAGAAGGATAATTGATCAATGGACACAATCCAACCTTCGTGTGGCAACAACAAGACCAAGAAAACTGTTGTGACCATTGCTTGCATAGCTTAGGTCCAACTCCTTCCTAACAAGATATTTTAGTCAAGAGATGCTTCGACCACTTTAACCTCGACGCACACGGTCTTCCCCCATAACTGCATGGGGAAAGAGGGGATGATTCCATGTGGTCGGAACAAATGATCGTCAAAAGCGGTAAGGAGAGTAGGTGACAAAGACAAAATGGGTTGACCAATGGCCTTCCAAAATGCTAAAGACATCATGCATGTTGAGGCACCCTCATCAACCACTGTGTGAAATATGGTTCGAGTAAAAGTTTTCATGGTGTAATCCACTACTATTTGAAATGCCACGTGGTAAGGAAGATGAGATTTTAAGTCAGTTGTATCAAGAATGATCATTCCTGGATTATAAGTCTCAGTGGATCCTAAGGAAGCTAACAGAGCCTTTCTCTAGGAAGGGAAACTCTGGAGGACTTCCAAAGTAGACATTGCAGAAGGGGTTTGTGATAAATCCTCCACCACAGAGTAGTTTTGGGAGGCCCTTGTGTTTGGGTTGTGGGAATCTTTTTTGAATTCTCCTTTTAGGATGCATGTCATTGTTTCACCCAATGTCTTCTCAATCTAGAGGGGAAGAGATGGGTTTTCGGCTTATTTGCCCTTTTTAGAGGTGTTTGGCATTCCGTAGTCACGTTTCCTAGTTGTTATGTCAATGCTACCTTTCATAATACACATTCGTGAACGCATGATTACTAGAAGATAGAGAGGGTCCTTGACTGACCCCGTCTATACTCAAAGAGGCTTGAGTTAGATTTTTTCCATGTGGAAATGGATTCATTAACATGACACGTTATTGTTGTTATAATAACTTCTGGGCCTTCGCAAGCCAAGGGCACTGGTGAGTTGGATCGTCTTTCATGCAAAGATTACACAGATACTTTAACTTCTTCTTTTCGGTGTTTTCCTCGCCATCATTATTGGTAGGTTTATTATCCCCCTTAGTCTTCTTTTATTGTTTCTTCTTTCCTTCAAGCTACTGGGTGGCCTTTGGGTTTGTCGATTGAACACTATGTACATCTGGTGTTTGGGTAGGGGGAACATTCGAACCAGTGGTCTGGTTGGCCTCTGTCTGCTATATCGACAATTGTTGCAATTGATTTGACAGTTGATCAATGGGATTCGATTGTGTTGAACTGACAATACCAATGGCATGTGGTCTAGACCTCTATTTGGTCTTGTCAAGTATCGAACTCAGTGCATCTGGAAAAAAATTGTAAAGTAAACTAGAATGAGAGTAAATCAACTCTAGTTGTTGAGCTCTCATTATTGATTCTTCTTCTGAAAAGACCCCCATGGTTACGAAGTATTTAGACAACTAAGGTACCAAATACTTAAGGAATCACTCTAGAAGGAATGCTAGTGGGACTGGCACTTTTATCAAACTCTTTCGGCATCTCCAATCTCGGATGTGATCTGAGATATGGTCCACTTTTGTCTGCTCAAAGTTGGCCATCAATTCGATGTCAGGGTCGTATCTCACAGGTAATTGGAAATGGTTTAAGAAATCCATTTCCAATTCGCCAAAGGAAGAGTATCTTGAGTGATTGAGCTCAATGTACCATTTCACAACACTCCCAATGAGAGTGCATTGAAACAAACACAACTGGATGGATTCGTCTCTCAACGAGTTGGACGAGAACCATAGATGGAAGGTAGTCACATGATCGCCTGGATATTCGTTAGGATTGGACTCAAACTTTGGGGTGTTTGAAGGAAACTTGGTCAGCATAGGAGGCCAATGTGGATTGTGATAGATGGGGTCGTTTAATAACCTTGTCAAGTCTAGCAAGTGCAGAGTTTCCAGAAATAGTAATTTGGGTTGTTGATTATAAATCTGGAAAAAGGAGCCTGGAGTTTGGCTGGCACCAGGTTGCCACAAAAAGTTAGTTTGTTGTACAAGGTTCTGGTAATAACCATGGTCGTGACTAACATATATATTTTGTGCTTGTTGAGACACCATTGGCTGATTCCTGTAATAGGATGTAAAGGGTTGGGCTTGCATCGCATTCCAAGGATTTTGGGAAGGGTTTCCCCCTGTCGATCCGATGGGCATAGGTGTTGAGCCTTTCCTGGGGTTCCATTGGATATGGAAGGGGTTTCCCCATATCGACATCCCTGACAAGGGAACTAATCCCTACCATGGATTCCAAGGTCCTTGTGAGGAAGGAATTCCTAAGTTTTCCCCCTGTGTAGGAATAGTACCCTGTACAAGATGTTGTTGTCCATAACTGGGGTTTCCCCTGGCCGAGACGATAGCTAACGGGAAAGTGTTGTTACCAAACGCATAAAATAAAGAGAATGGTGTCGAACCAACCGGCATGTTATAAGAAGGAAGTCCTTGACTACCTTCTCCAAACAAACTATAGTTTACGTTCGACCCGGCGGAGTGTTGGTGAGAACCACCGAGCAAAGGGGATGAAGGAGGTATATGACCCCCTCTATAAGGGAAAGTGTTATAGGGAGTTGAAGTGCACCCCATGGATCCTTGTAGAGGATCATTGGAGCTCCCTATCTCGAGGCCTAAAGTCTGTAGAGTGGATTAGGAAAGTACAGTGCTCGTACTGAAGCCAGGAATCCCATATGAGAATGGAGGGCCTGTCACACTCTAGGTGAAAGGAGCAGTGATCACCACCATAGATGAAATTTGACCATTTCCCGAGGTAGACGAAGTTGAGACCATAGTGGCCCGGACTAGCGACAATTGGTTAGGAGGTGGAACACCCCCTGTAGTGATAGCCATAGAGGATATATGAGTATTTCCTGAAGAAGTAGTAGCATTTGTTTCCATCTTTGCTTATGACACTAGCTGACACTCGTAAGGTTGAACCTGTATGACGATGGGCACCGATAGATCAGTGATCGGAGGGTTATACAAACCAATAAATTTCTCTTCGAGGTCAGAAATGGTTGGTTTTTCCAAAATCAAATGTTCTCCTCTTGGAGATGAGTCGGGCACAGTTTTTTGTAACCCGATTGCCTCGAAAGACCCTTGCTGGTCTAGTTTTTGCCTTAGCGGTGACGGGGGTGGCTCAAGATCAACCAGCGGAAGGCCTAAAAGCCTTCACGACCGATGGAGCTCTTGATCCTCCACTATGTGAGAATATAAATGACACACTAGGGATTTCTATATTCATTTCACAACCAGCACACACTAGAAAACATTCCTATGAGATAAGACAAGCAAATCACTAGTTAGTTGGAAAAATAGTTAAAACAACCAACACTAGAGAAACTTACCGGTGCAAGTGAAAATTGAATATGGAATCACCCTCCAGGTATACTCTATAAATCATGGCCTGATGTTTGCCCTAAGTACCACGGTATAGCCCCGCAATCACTAAAATAAGGGAAACTAGGTTGCTAGCATGCGAACAATCACCAGTGGGTACAGTCGACAGTTGGGTGGACCAGAATGAGCTGGGTATAAATCCTGAAACCTATCAAGGCTATCGAAAGCAAGTTCTCTGGAATATGACTAAGGACCTCAAATAGATTCAATACCCACAAACCTCCATGGAAAATGCGATCAACATAATCCCAAGATAAGCCCTCTATATGCGTTCCCCACTATGCTTGGTCCAGCTTTGGAGGTGTTATCTCTGCTACCTTTCTGCATGCGACCTTGTGTTTAGACCCTGTGTGAGAGGGGGGTCACGGATAACTTTCATGGTTACTAGACTTTAAAGCACTCCCTAACACAGACTCTTATGTTTGTTTTTGTAGCCTTCAAGAGTTTCCTCTCCAATCCTAAATCAAGGCTCTAGCCTAGACTGCATTGATGGACCCTACAAACACAAAGTCTAATAAATTTTAATTAAGCATTAATTTTAGTGGCTCTCTTAAGTCAAAAGGAATGGAAATGAAACCAGTGATGTTCTTTAAGAGAAAAAAGAGAAGATCATAAAATGAAACTGGAAACAAAACAACTTCTTCTTCACAAAAGATTTGCTAATTTAAACTCTTTCACCAAAATTTTTGTAACTACTTTTCTCAGATCTTTGGAAAGAAAAACTTGAAACAATATTTCCCTCGACTATGAGCTACTTAATGTCCTAAACATTCAAGTAAATAACTTAAGAAAAAAATCTTTTTCCTTGGTAAATAAAGCAACTAACCTAAACTACTTTACCAAACAAAGAAGTGAAATATTTTTTTTATTGTTTAATGCTTCAAAACAAGAAATTTGAAAATGAATTCTTTTATTTTCTTCCAAAGAAAAAAAGGGAAAAATGACGACAAGACAGGACCAAGAAATGGCTTCAGGACCAATCATAGATCAGAGGGAGTCACTGACAATACCAAGTAGTAAAATTAAAGTAGACTCATCAACTTGTCTAAAATCCCTATTAAAGAAAACACAAGAAATATTTGTTCAAAAGAAAGATAAACTGAAGTCAGACCTAGGCTACAGACTGCTATAATAGAGACCAAGACTAGATCAAGAAATCCCCTGAGAAGTGTGACTCCTGACAGGGAACAGGATGAATGCATATTCTTTTTACAAAAATTTTCTCAACAGGCACACTACTGACACTTCAATAGCCAAAGTATGTGTGCGGGATGTCCAAGGGCAGGGCGCATATTCACGTGTGCAGGCCCACTACAGGCCGCGTACACATCTGTAACTTCTTAAAAAAAATGAAAACCAATAGTCTAGCACAGGCAAGGAGTACTGGTATGGAAGACCATAATCCCTTAAAGACACAAAAGCTTACAGAAACTCAGAAAAAAGTGAATAAACTGATTCAAAGCACCCAAAAACAAATATCCCCAAATACCCTAGAGGCATCCCCAGTACAGTCACCAATTTTGCTATAGCGGGAAGACCCCTCTACGGACTACACCAGGATTATAAAATGTAGGCAGAGCTAACTGTCTAAAGTCTCCTACATTTTATCAACTATCTCGACATTACCCCACAATCATACGTAAAAGACAAAGTGTAGGGATCCGGTAGGCATACCTTAAACTTTGCATTTGATGTCAATCCCTTTGCGCTTAGTTGTTTCCTGACTGCAAGTCTCCTCCCAAGGCTGACCTTCATTCACCAAAAGACAAACAAGAAACTACAATCATGCATTCTACATATGGATTAGTGGGTTAGACATCATAAACAAGAAATGTAAACAAATCATTGACATTTAGGACATCATTTGGCGGGACAGAAAAAATACTTCTATATATTAATCTCAAAAAAGTCACTTACAATATGAGACCGACACTGCTCCTTGAACTCGATCCTGGGATCCTCTTCACAATGCACCAACTACTTCCACATCTCCTTCTCCTCTTCAGTTCTCTCTAGGGAAATGACAAGGGCTTGCAATGGAGGAAAAGGGAATTCTGGCTCAAACTCACAATGTGGTTGCCGACTATTGGGGAAAAGGGGGAATACGGAAATGGGAAGAGTTTCTATGCTCTCATTCTTCTCTTATAAATGGGATCCCAACCCCTTATTTTATAGGCCAAAAGAGATAGTAACGGTTGGGGTGACTAGCTATGGATAGTCAAATAGTTATGTAATGGCTCGGAAACCAGTATCCTATGCAATTTTCCATTTTTCATGATATTTTGTGAGTGTACATGGGCTATAGTGGGGCAGTAGGAGTGTGTATGCAGGAAGTAGTGGTGCAGAGCATGCACATCTTCAAAACAATGATTTTTAGAAGATCTTGTTCAGTGATGGCTTGGCAAAGATAGCAAGTTATATGGCTTGATGTCAGGTATGCATGTCTGGTGCAATTTAGGGTTATAACAATCATTATTCCTATGCCCCTATTCTCCTTTAGGAGTTTTCATTATTTTTCTTCTTGTGGGTAAGGGGATACATATGTGATAACTTGTTGAAAATGATAAAGAGAGTTTAAATGCATGGTCACTTTCTTTGGGAAATGGTTCCCATTTCCATATCCTTGTACCACTCCATGCACATTTCACTACCTACCTCCTACACATCTTGTGGTATGATATGTGTTCTAGGTATTTTCTTTGTTTTACCATGTAGCAGGTTGTTCTTAGAATGCACAACTACCTATTATATATTTGACTCCATAGATACCATCCTCAATTTTTTTTTTCATCATCATCACCAAGGGTGAGTTCATCCTCGATCCCATGTTGAACATACAAAGTCTTAAAATAACAACATTATTGTATAAATATGGAAAACCATCTAGGAACATAAAAAATACAAATTTATCCTCACCACCTTTTGATCTATTCTCTAAGCATAGACTTCAACCAAAAATTATTTTTCAATGGATCAATAGAAACAAGGAATCATTACCATGTTGAAATCCCACTCGAGGTAGAAGGGCTAACTTGCACAACATAATCATGACTTTCTTAGCCTAACTAGAAATTGAAACCAACAAATATCCATACCATTACTACAAAAATTGTATCTAACATTTGAATTACATGCTCTTCATATGGTAATATCCATTATTATATCATTGATGTCTTTAAATACATCAACATACATGAAATCTATGTGAAGGAGCCTCTCCTACAAATATGTTTTTAGAAAGGCATGTCAAAAAGTGATAATGCCTACTAAGAACAAATTAAGCCTATATAAAAGTGACATAGTAAGAATAACGTTGGTTTCATGCCTATATAGTGATATCTTGAAGCTAATATCATTGATTATTATTCAGTTAAAACAAATAAAATTTAAAGAAATATGATTACAAAATTCAAATAAAAATGGAGGGTCCTTGTTGAATTACAGTTTGCAAAGTGACAATTTACCATTGTCTAGTTTGAAAAGTTATAATTTTTATAGTTTTTGGAGTGAAATTTTGTAGGAGGGGGATCCTCAACTATAGGATTATCTAAAGGACGTTGTTAATTTTCCTATTTTTTTTTGTCTGACCTATGGCTCCATTGGGTGTTCTTTAGAGGAAGGAATTGTTGATTTTTTTTCTTCCCCAAGTTCATGTAAACAATATATTGTGAGAAATAGAAAAGTAGACACTTAGAAAAACACAGTATTAACATGTGTTTTTAAAACCTTATATGGAGACCCATCAACCTCATTATCTAGATGCAATTTGTAGGATTGTTTTTTGTCCCATTTCTCCATTTAAAAAAAATAAAAATTTCCTAAATTTATTAGAAAAAATATCCAATTGATAAGGCATTTGTTTGAATTATGAAGAGGACACATTATTCATGAACCAAGTGATGTACCATTTTATAGTGTTATTATTCATATTTTTTCACATTTTTGCAAGTAGGAGAGTAGGTATGCAAAGTTTTTTTAGGAATGTAGTTCATGTTCTAGGCTCCCTTTCTCCTAAACTTGTTAGGAATAGGTTCTAATATAGTGTTATATCTCATGAAATGGTCACTAAAATTTTACTTGTCATTGGTGTGGTATAAATAATTACAATGATGGATAAGACAATTGTTAAGGCATTTTAGCATTGGCCTATGCAACATAAAATAACTTTTGTGAATCATAGATTAGATATGTATCCTTTCTTTGCCATGATTCTAGATGTTCCCACCACATATTAAGATATAAATCCATCAATACAACCATGGAAAATTAAAAGAAACAAACACCACAATACATAGTATATAATGCTTATTTCTATAGAACTAAGAGAATGACAAAAAATACATGTGAATTAATGGTTTATAGTAACCTAGAAAGCATATTCATTTACATAATGTCAACATGATCACCACAAAATAAAATACACTAAAATGTACAAAATGTTTGGTTTCAATTTTAAAAAAAAATCACCTAATTATGGGTTTTTAGTTAACGTGTTACATTTTATGCATCTGTAAAACTATTTGGGAAACAAATTGAATGTGGCTGATACTAAACAACATTGGAAAGATTTATAGGTTTTCCTTCAAAAACATAACGTCAACATGACCATTATGACATGCATTATACAAATATAAAGAGTGATCTATAAACTATCATGGATATTCCGCCATAATAGTTCATCACCACAAATCTGATAAATAAAACTGAAATCTATGCTATGAAGGTTAAATTCCTTTAGATTCCATAATATTTATTTACTAATTTTCTGATTATGCATGCAATAGATAAAATTCAAAAAGTAGAAAATAGTAAAATACAATCACACACCCTCCACAAGATAACACAAATATTTTATCTTGGAAACCCTTACGTGGGAAAAAACCCAGCTAGAAAGTGAGGTGCTCTATTCTCTTTTCTCTAGTATGGAAATAATGCAAGTACAAAGGAGAAGGCTCTCTCTATGGAGTTACCTGAGATTTGTGTCTTATTAGGTTTCTACATAAAATTAACCCCCTCTGTTATGCTCTCCAATTTCCCACTCCCAATTTTGCTTCTCTACTATGGAATAAAATAAAATAACATAGAATGGAACCCCTTGTCCTCCTAGTGGCTTGGTATTTAACATAGCCCGATAGCCATCTAGGGGTAGTATTTTTACTTCCTTAACCCTCAATTATGGTAGTGTTTTTAACCTTCTATAATATTCTTTAAATTACTCATGTGGCTAAACCCACATGCATGAGTAATGGGGGCTAACGTGGCATCCTCTCATACCATGGTGGTCAACAAAATCGGTCAACTTTTGGGAGGCATAAATTTTGCATACAAACTTTGATTGACACATGTTATGCACCAATCAAAAGGTATCAGAGTGTATAGCACCATCAAGGGGGTATGCAAAAGTTTTAGACACCATAACCCCCAAAAAATCAATTTAATTCCTCAAAATGGCTCTCCAAGGTTTTAGACCCTAATTTTGTAAACTAGGACTTGCCATTAAAATGACCCTGCAAATTGATTGATGCAATTTTTTCCACTTTGAAAGCATCATGATAGATGACAAATAATATAATGATCCAATATGGATTAGATCGATTTGTAGGATTTTTATTTAAAAATCATATTTAATACGAATATATCTCACTATATTGTTGACATGACCTTGATGGCATTAAAAACATACATAGTAGGCATGTTTCTTGCTAAAAAACAAGCATGATTTACATGATATGAATCACTTAGAAAAAAATAAACTTGGGTAGGGATATTTCTCAGTATAATGCTAGCATGACTACTATGAGATGAATTACTTTAAAAACAAACAATTTTTGAAGGTATATTTCTCGCTATAAGATGGCATGACTATTATGACTTGAATTATTTAAGAACAAAAGCTCGGGTAGGAAAATTTCTTGCTATAATTATAGCATGATTATCATGATGTGAGTTACTTAAAAAACAAATTAATTGAGAAGGCATATTTATCGTTATAATGCTAGCATGGATATCATGACATGAATTAACTAAAAAAATAAACAATTTGGGTTTTATAGATTGCACAAGATTATGGATCACAAGCATATTTCTTTATATAATGCTATCATGATTACCTTGATAGTAATTACCTAAAATAAAAATAAAAATTATTTTGACACTCTGTACCAAATTTTAGGTTTTGATTTGGGTGATTGACATTATGGTTTACAATTTTTATGGGATTATGGGTGGGGTGGCGATTCTCTAGGAATAATTTATAGGTATACATACAATAGAAACTATTTACATGTCGGTTAAAAAAACATAGAAAAACCACTTGAAAAGTAAAACTACCAACCAAAAAATGCTAAACCAAGGAAATCCCTTTGGTTATAACAAGGGAAAGCTAAACCAAGGAAATATCTTTGAGTAGAACATGAGGGAGATGAACTAGGGAAATCCCTTTGCGTAGAAACAGTGTAATCCCAACATAACATTGGAGTTATGTGCATGAATTATATAGTTGAGTATGAAATACAGAGTGAAAATGAAATGTTGAGAAATGCAAAGCCAAAACGTAGAGCATGACCTAGGTGAGACAAAAATAAAAATTCAAAGCAAGGCGAGACTAAAATACAAAAAAATATGAACTAGGGTGAGATATAAATGTAGATTCAAAGTAGGGTGACATGGAAATGACGAATTTAACCAATGTAGGTGAGAAAATAATTGTAGGTGAGAATATGCAATGGAAAGAAGAAATGCAGAAATGGAGACTTGAGCAATTGAAAATCTAAATGAAGTGACCCTCCCTCACCAGCATACCATGAGGTGTCACATACTAGGTGAAGTGGTCCTCTCTAACCGTATATCACACACATTTGTGGTGCATTAATGAATTGCAACGATATTCATATCCATCACACCCGACAAATTCCTCACCCACAACCTATTCATATGCACCTGCATTCTCTAGAAACCAACACATTTTCCATCTATCCCTTCATGTACTAGCATCCCACCAATTATTATCGATGTGGTCCCTACAAGGTGCCATGCTGTAAATATATTAATGTGTTTGTGTTATTTATTCACTCACACATAAACTTAAGGTTAAGATAATAATATAATAATATTTACATAAGAAAATATTATTATCAATTTCCATATTTAATATATAGGACATAGATTCACATTAATAATATCATAATATTTATATATAGCCATATTAACATAAATGTATAATTGTCCGTAGGGTTTTTAAACCTAATGTAGTTATGAAGATATATTTAATGGAAATAATAAAAATGATACTAGGCTTTTTCCTTGAGAATGTTCGAGATATTACATACTCACCCAGGTAATTATTTTCCTATGGTTGATAGTACAATGATGAGGGTGCTTCCATAGATGAGAATATTCTCTCTTGAGAATATTCCCCTACAAAATAAGGTGCTCCTCTTTAGTTTAGATTCAGTTTCACTCAATTATACTATTGTTACACGAGCGATGCAAAGGAGGGAGGACGATATCAGGTGCACTTGCAGAGGTGGTCACAACTGAAGTAAATGCATATCGTTGGGTCACCACCCTAGGAGAGAGGGGGTGGTTGACATGCAATATTTCATGATGAATGTGGTCGTTGGATGTCACCCCATATGGGGTTGAGATGTCTTTGAGATCCATTGTCAAGAAGTCAATGAAAAGGGGGTGATTCAGGGAGTGGGAAGGTGAAAAAAGGAGATCACAACTAGTGAGAGTCATCCCTGCGTTGTATAGTTTATCAACAATTTGATTTGCTTCTTTGCAGATCTGAGACAGAATGAGGGTGGTGTTGGGGAGAATTAAGGAATGGAGGAGTTCCAAATTTCTAAGGAGTCACCATCTAGGGGAGATTTTGGAGGGGGTAGATTTGGCCAGTAACTTAAAGAAGAGGTTTAAGATGATTTGAGAATATCCCTCCACGATGAGATTGGAATAACCCATTTTGTTGGAAATAAGAAAGACTTGTATGAGCGCCCAAAGTTCAGATGCATTGTTAGTTTTCTGGCCTAGGATTTCATCCAAAATTAGAAGGATATTTCCTTAGTCATTTCTAAATACCATGTCGAAACCAGAAGGGCCTGGGTTTACTTTAGAAGCACCGTNTGATGAATCTAGTGAAGGGTTTTCTATATGAACGGGGACTTGAGGTGGTGGGGGGATGTGAGGGGGGACAGGTAGGAGGATATTTGGTGAGAAGTTGCTAATGGGAGAGGATGGTGGATTTAGGTGGGTCACATTTAAGATCTTCACGGCTTGAGGATTGAGAACATATTGTTTCTATGATGCAGAATTGGATGCGGGACCAGAATTGAGATTCGGGAAGCGAAGATAATTTGAATATTTTGTTTTTCTCTCTTTCTAGATTTATCAAACGTGGAAGCCTAGGAGAAAAATCCATATGTGGTTGAGTATTGGATTTATGAAGTCCTGCTATCTCCAGTTCTTGAAAGTTGCATTGATACTTTAGGCCTTTCTATCAGTAGTGCGTATGATAGAAGTCACTTGGTCCCATAAATTAAAGATGAAAGTACATTGATTGAGGATATGTTTAGTTGTTTCTTCTTCAGTGCAACATAGAGGGCACCAAGAGGGGACTATACATCCTTGTTTTAGAATATTTTCCCTGGTGAGGATTGTTTTTTGGATAACCAACCAAAGAAAAGTGTATACTTTGGTCCAATGGTTTATTTTCCATATTCTTTCCTAGATTTCCTCTCTCATTAGTGAGTGATGATTTTGTTTTATCATGTAGGCCTATTTGATGGAGAAAACCCCCTGTGGTGTGTGGCCCCAATGGAGAATATATTGATCATGATGAATGTTGATTTTACTTGACTCCACTTATGAATACCAAGGAAATAAGTTACATTTTGGTGGTAAATTCAAAATCTAATGAATAAAATGCTAGTCTCTCTAGTGAGGATGATCATAATGAACTTTCCAATAATGAGAGATAGGGAGGTGGTAGTTTTCTCATTTTTCAGAAAATTTCCTACATATTTTCCTTGAGGTGGAGTGGAGGTAATTGTTTCCAAGAATCATCCTAGAAGAGAGAATTTTTCCCATTGCGAACCTCCGTGAAGGCATGCTCCTAAATGAGAGAGTTGCTAATGCAAGCATCATTCCAAATTGAGGATCCAGGAAGTTGGTTGGCGAGTATGATCAGGTTGTTTTCCTCGATGTGAGGGGAGTATTTGTGTCTCCAAATATTAGCCCAGGGGTCGGAAGGGTGGGTTAACGATCTCCACTAGGTTTTTTCCCCCAAGAATTTATTGAGGATTCCTGGGTCTCACAGGTCAAGGCCACCCTGAGGCCTTGGGTTTGTAGAGATCCTCCCATTTGACTAGTGCCAACTTTCAAAATTCCTTGGTTCCTTTCTATAGAAACTTTCTTTGAATGGATCAAATGGAATTGATGATGTTTTTGGGTGTAGATAAGGCTGAGAAAAGATATAATGGAATGTAATGTAACACATATTTTAAAAGGGTGATCATGCTCACAAAGTTTAGGTATATAAAGATCCAAGTGTTGAGATGATTGTCTAGAGAGGTTNAGCCTAAGTATTTGGAAAGAAGGGAAATCTTGGTGAATCCCAAAATGTTTTCTTAGTGGAATTGAATGGGGTCCAGAATTTTGAATAAGAAAACATGGATTTTCTTGGATTGATTGATATGCTCGAAGCTTCTGATAAGTCATCCAGGATTTTTCTGATAGTGGAAGCTTCTTTCACAGTGGAAAATATCATTTTCATTATATCATCTACAAATTTACTGTGTGATGTGTGAGAATACATTCCATGAAGCTTAATACCCTGGAGGTCCCCATTGTCTATATGGGATTGAATGTAGCGACTGAGACCTTCTGCTAGGATGACGAAGAGGAAGGGAGAAAGAGGGTCGCCTTGTCAGATGCCTCTTGAGGGTGAGAAGGTTTGGGAAGGAGAACCATTAACCAGAATGGAGAAGACGACACTAGAAGTAATATTTAAAATCCAATTGATCGATTTTGAGTGAAAGGAAAAAATTGTGAGGATTTGTTTCATATATTGCCAGCTTACTGTATCGAAGGCTTTAGAGAAGTCTAGTTTGATTATCATGTCGAGGATACGTGAAGAATTAAGGGAATGGATTAATTCATGTTCCAAGATGATGTTATCTAGTATATGTCAGCCTTCAACATATCCAAACTATTCTTTTGAAATAATGAAAAGAAGAATAGTTTTGAGGTGCATAAAAACTACCTTTGTAATGATTTTGTAGATGAGATTATATATCACAATGGGTCTGAACTGTTTGGGGTGTGTAGTCCTTTATTCTTTGGGTATGAGAGTTAGGAACATTGCATTGAAAGTTGAGAGGAGATCCTTGGAGCATTGAGAGTATTCAATGATTTTCCAAACTTCTTCTCTTGTCATTGGTGAGCAGTGGTGAAAGAAGTCTATGGTGAAACCGTCTAGACCTGGAGCTTTTTCAGGTGGAATTTCCTTCATTGCTTGGTCAACCTCCTCTATGGATATGGAGTGAATGAGAGAGGTATTTTTTTCTTCAATTATCAGGGAAAGAAAATGATGATTTATTTTAGCAATGGATGGAGATTTTTTTTGGTTGGATTCTATGAGGAGTGAATATCCTTGTTGATTTCCCATCCTTGTGATTCTGTTGATGTGTAATATTTGAATTGTCGATTGATGGAAAAATTTGTAATTTTTTGCCCCTTCACACAACCATTGTATCCTTGATTTTTGTTTCTATAGAGCCTCCTCTTGTGCATACCGCTCATCTAATTGTTTTATGACCGATGCTTCTCTTATTGTAGTTGATCTAAGATGTTGTTAGTAATTATTTATATTTGAATCTTTTGCATGCACAAATCCAAGGCTTTTTGGGATTGGAAAATATTTCCAAAGACCGTTTTATTCCAGATCTTGAGGTGTTGCTTGAAAATTTTCTCCTTTTTCTGGAAGTGATACATGAGAGAGTCGTGAGAAATCTCTGCATTTTTCCAGTAGGTGGTGGAATTTTATTGAAAGTTTGGATGGTCTAGCCAAGATTTCTCGAAATGGAAAGGTTTGACCTGAGGAGATCCTATTATGTTCAACCAAAGTTGGATGGGCCAGTGGTCGGAACCAAAAATTGGTAGGATATTAGCCTCCAAAGGGAGTCCTCCAATCATTATAGATTATGATATTAGAAATATGTCGATCTTGAAAGTGATGTGATGCTTACCCAAGAATTTATTAGACCAGTTGAATATACCTTCTCAGAAGTCAAGAACGATGAGACGAAGGGTGTTGATGGCTTCACAGAAGGAGTCGTTGTCATTTTCTAGTTTTCTTGTTCCCCCCATTTTTACTTCAAGAGATTTAATGTAGTTGAAGTCACCTCCTAGGATCCAATGGTAGTTGTTGGCTATGTCCCTCAAGAGTTGGATATAATGTCGAAACATTTATTTATCTTGTTGATTTTGTGGTCCATACACATTTGTGATTAATCCAGAATTGTTTGATCCAATGGCTCGAAAGAATGTTTAGGTTGACCATTTGGTTGAGAAGAAACCTTTGAGAATAACCACTGTTGGATTCTAAATTATAGCTAGTCCTCCTACAGACCTACTTGAATCATTGAAGATGAAGTTACCTTTCTTCCCACATTTGGAGAGAATGATTTTTGTGATGGATCTGACACATTTAGTTTCTTGAAGGAATATAATGTCTAGTTTTTCTTTCATGATGTTTTTTAGAAGGATTGTTTTCCTAGTCCTTTCATTATGACCTCCTATGTTCCATGAAGTTATCTCCATGAGAAAAGTAGGCTAGGGTTGAGGAAGAATATATTAGTTAGCTTATGAATTTGACTTGATTTAACCATATAGCTGTCGATTTCGTGAATCCAGTTTTGGGTGGATTTCCTTCCTCTTTTGCTTGCTTCTTTTGGGTGTTTTCGTAATTCTTTCTATTCCTCTGGGGAAATACCAAGATCTGTGTTAGATATTGATTTTGCTTCAGATGCAGAGTTGAGATAAAATTTGTGCATTTTTCTAAGTTGTTCTAGGGGAACATTTTTGAGTTCCTTTTTTTGGTATAGTTGTTCTAGTTGAATGAGGTCGAATTCAACTAATTCTTTCTCATCCCATTCTATCTCCATTTCAATTCCTTCTCCTAGTGGAAATTTGTTTGGGGGGGGTTGAGTTGTTTCAAGTCGGGTTCTGAGAGAAATTTTTATTTAGCCTTGGAATTGACCGAATCATGGTTAGGGGTAGAAGGGTTGGTGGGATGTTCTTCCGCAATGGAGTTTCATATTTCAAAAGAGTTTCTAATGGAGGGTTTTGTGTAGCTTGGGGGTTGGGTTTTTTTCTCTGTTTTGAATATGCATCCTTGTACCTTTGTGAATCCATCCTTGGGTTTATCATGCAAGGGGAGGGGGTTGGGATGGATGGGTGCATTCAAAGGGAAGTCCCTAAAGAGGTGGCCATGCTCATAACATTTTCAGCAGTGAAAGGGAATGTGCTCATAGTCGATAGTTTATTCATGTTCTTCATCCTAATATTATAGCTTGATGGATCCAAGAAGGGGCTTTGAAACATCCATAAATACATAGATTCATGCGTAAGAGGTATATCATAATTTTTTTTGGCTTCTGTTATCTTGAAAAAAATTCCCAATGTGTTTCCTATTCCCTCTAGAACCTCACCTAGCCAGAATTCTCGGGGACATGAAAACAACCTCATCCAGATTGGAGCGTACATAAGATCCTCTTTTTTAGGGTTGAATTTGTCTTTCCAGAACCTAAGATATAATCCCACAAAGTTGTAGAAATACAACCCATTTTTGAACACTTTGTTTTTGTCTTCAAGGTTATGGAATATAGAAGTGAAAAAACCTTTAGATCCTAGTTGTAGCTCCAGGTGTCCCTTGGGTTTCCACCAGTGTTGAATCCATTTTCTAAGATATGGTTTAGATGGCCATAGGATCAAAACATTACCTACGAGAGCATGATCCTTCATGTTCTGGGTTTGCATTCCAACTCATGTTGAAATGATTACATACTTGGGTGTTGTAGAAGCTTGGGGGATGCATTTTTTGGGGATCCAAGATTGATCCACTTTTATATGAGGCGGGTCGGCCTCCATATCCATGCATTTGTTCTAGTTGATCTCATCCTGGTACATTTGGTTCATGTATTCCATCAGTGGGTCGAAAGTCAGCCTTGAGTTAGCTGATCTATTTGCTTCCCCTACTACAACTTTACAATAGGAGAGGGCTTCCTCCCCCTCTGTTGGTTCCATTGGAGGTGAATCAGTCAGTCGAGCAGGAGGGTAGCATGTGTGCATTTAGGAGGTTTACAAAACTCATAAACCCTAGAGACTAATTAGAAACCCTATCATCAGAGATCTCCCACATATCTGGATCGTAATTATGAATTCCTATTTTTCTATCTTGAAGCTAATATCATTGATTATTACTCAGTTAAAAAAATTCAAATTTAAACAAATATGATAACAAAATTTAAATAAAAATGGAGCGTCCTTGTTGAATTAGAGTTTGCAAAGTGACAATTTACCATGGCTAGTTTGCAAAGTTATAATTTTTATAGTTTTTGCAGTGAAATTTTGTAGGAGGGGAGTCCTCAACTAGGGGATTGTCCAAAGGAAGTAGTGAATTTTCCTTTTCTTTGTGACCTATGGCTACATTGGTTGTCCTTTAGAGGAAGGATTTGTTTCTCTTTTTTCTTCCCCAAATGCATGTAAATATTATATTGTGAGAAACAAAAAAGTAGAAACTCAAGAAAACACCAAGTATTAACATGTGTTTTTAAAACCTTAGATGGCGACCCCTCAACCTCATTATCCACATGCAATTTCTAGGAGATTTTTTTTCCCATTTCTCCATTTAAAAAAAAAATATTCCTAAATTTCTTAGTAAAAATATCCAATTGATAAGGCATTTAAATTCTAAAGAGGAGACATTATTCATGAGCCAAGTGATGTACCATTTTCTAGTTATATTACTCATATGTTTTCACATTTGTGCAAGTAGGAGAACAGGGATGCAAAGTTTTCTTAGGAGTGTAGTCGGTGTTCTAGTCTCCCTTTCCCTTCAACTTGTTAGGAAGAGGTTCTAAGATAGTGTTATATCTCATGAAATGGTCACTGAAGTTTTACTTGTCATTGGTGTGGTATAAACCATTACAATGATGGATGTGACAGTTGTCAAGGAATTTTAGCAATGGCCTATGCAACATAAAATATCTTTTGTGAATCATAGACTAGATATGTAGCCTTTCTCTGCCATGATTCTAGATGTTCACACCATATATTAAGATATAAACCAATCAATACAACCATGAAAAAACAAAATAAACAAATATCACAATACATAATATATATAATGCCTATTTCTATAGAACTAAGAGAATGACAAAACATGCATGTGAATTAATGGATTAAAATAACCTAGTGGGAATATTCATTGATATAATGTCAACATGATCACCACAAAATAATATACACTAAAATGCACAAAAAAAATGGTTTTCATTAAAAAACAAAATCACCTAATTACAGGTTTTTAGTTCACATGTTACATTTTATGCATCTGTAAAATTATTTGGGAAAACATTTGAATGTGGGTGATATTGAACAACATTTGAAAGATTTGTAGTGTTTTCCTTCAAAAATATAATGTCAACATGTCCATGATGGCATGCATTATACAAATATAGAAAGTGATTTGTAAACTATCATGGATATTCCACTAGAACAGTTCATCACCACAAATCTGATAAATAAAATTGAAATCTACACTATGAAGGTTAAATTCCTTTAGATTCCATAATATTTCGTTACTAATTTTTTCTTATGCATGCAATATATAAAATGAAAATAAAATAAAATAGTAAAACACAATCACACACCATCCACAAGATAACAAAAATATTTTATCTCGGAAATCCTTATGGGAGAAAACCCAACTACAAAGTGAGGTTCTATGCTCTCTTTTTTATGGTATGGAAATAATGCAAGTACAAAGGAGAAGGCACTCTCTATGGAGTTACCTGAGTCTTGTGTCTTGTTATGATGCTACATAAAATTAATCCCCTTTGTTATGATATCCAAATTCCCACTCCCATTTTTTCTTCTCTACTATGGAATAAAATACAATAACATATAATGGAACCTCTTGTCCTCTTAGTGGCCTAGTATTTAACATAGACTCATAACCATCTAGGGGTAGGTTTTTGACTTCCTTAACCCTTAATTTTGGTAGGTTTTTGAACCTGCTAGAATATTCTTTAAATTACTTATGTAGATAAACCCACATGCATGAGTAATAGGGGCTAACGTGGCATCCTCTCATACCATGGTGATCAACACAATGGGTCAACTTGTGAGAGGCATAAATTTTGCATACGAACTCTGATTGACACACGTTCTGCACCATTCAAAAAGTATCAGAGTGTTTAACACCATCAATGGGGTATGGAAGAGTTTCGAAGACCATAGCCCCAAAAAATTCCATTTAATTCCTCAAAATGGATATGGAAGGTTTTAGACCCTAATTTTCCAAACTGGGACTTGCCATTAAAATGACCTTGCAAATTGATTTCACCAATTTTTTCCACTTTGAAAGCATCGCGATAGATGAAAAATAATATAATGATCTAATATGGATCAGAGCGATTTGTAGGTTTTTTTTTTTTTTAATCATATCTAATATGAATATATCTTACTATATTGTTGACATGACCTTCATGGCATTAAAAACATACATAGTAGGTATATTTCTTGCTAAAAAACAAGTATGATTTCCATGATATGGATCAACTAGAAAAAAATAAACTTGGGTAGGGACATTTCTCACTATAATGCTAGCATGAGTACTATGACATGAATTACTTAAAAAAAACAAATTGAGAAGGTATATTTATCACAATAAGATGGCATAACTATTATGACATGAATTATTTAAGAACAAAAAACCTAGGTAGGCATATTTATTGTTATAATTATAACATGATTATCATGACATGAATTATTTAAAAAAACATTAATTGAGATTGCATATTTCTCGTTATAATGATATCATGCATATCATGACATGAATGAACTAAGAAAACAAACAATCTGGGTTTTATAATAATAATAATAATAATAATAATAATAATAATAATAACAACAACAACAATAACAATATATTTTTAAGGTCATAGCCAAGCCAAACATCAAATTTGTGTATGAGACCCCCTCCGCCCAACAATTTTACTGGTAAAGTGTACAGAGGGATACATACCCTACCCCCCTATTGATTTGAACATGTGGCATCTTAGGAGGAAACACATAATCTTAACCATTAGTCCCACTCAAGTTGTATACTAATAATAATATATTTTTAAGGGCACTCCCAAGCCACACCAAATTGGTGTATGATACCCCTTTTTTTGTGGGACAAGGGACCCCCTTCGCCCAACAATTTGATTGGTAAAGTCTACAGAGGTATACATACCCTAACCCCTTCTGGATATGAACTTGTGACCTCTTAGGAGGAAACACATGTTCCTAACCATTAGCCCCACTCATTCTAATGATGCATTGCAAAAGATGAATAAATTGCACAAGATGATGCATCGCAAGAACATTCATTTCTATAATGCTAGCTTGATTACCTCGATAGTAATTACCTCAAACAATTTGATTTTACACTCTGTACCAAATTCTAGGTTTTTATTTGGGTGATTGACATTATGGTTAATAGTTTGTATGGGATTATGGATGGGGTGGTGATTCTCTAGGAAGTGTCTACAGGTATACACACAATATAAACTATTTATATACAGGTTAAGAAAACATAGAAAAACAACTTCAAAATTAAAACTACCAACCAAAAAAAGCTAAACCAAGGAAATCCCTTTGGTTATAACAAGGGAAATCTAAACCAAGGAAATACCTTTGAGTAGAACATGAGCGAGATGAACTAGGGAAATCCCTCTGAGTAGAAACAGTGTAATCCAAACATAAAATTGGAGTTATATGCATGAATTATATAGTTGATATTGAAACATATAGTTGAGTATGAAATACAAAGTGAGAAGGAAATGTTGAGAAATGAAAAGCCAAAATGTAGAGCAAGACCTAGGTGAGACAAAAATGAAAATTCAAAGCAAGGTGAGACTAAAATACAAAACAATATGAACTAGGGTGAGATATAAATGTATATTCAAACTGGGGTGAGATGGTAATGAAGATCTTAACCTGTGTAGGTGAGAAACAAATTGTAGGTGAGAAGATGCAATGGAAAGAATAAATGGAGAAATGGAGACTTGAGCAATTCAAAATCTAAATGAAGTGACCCTCCCTCACCATCATACCATGAGGTGCCACATACTAGGTGAAGTGACCCTCTCTAACCATATATCACACACATTGGTGGTGCATTAATGAATTGCAATTGTATTTATATCCACCACACCTCACAAATTCATCACCCACAACTTGTTCATATCCACCTGCATTCTCTAGAAACCAACACATTTTCCATGTATCTTCATTTACTAGCATCCCCACAATTATCCTCAATGTGTTTCCTACAAGGTGCCATGATAGAAATATATTAATGTGTTTTTGTTATTTATTTACTCACACATAAACTTAAGGTCAAAATAATAATATAATAATATTTACATAAGAAAATATTATTATCAATTTCCATATTTGGTCCGTATTATTTTCAGCACAAAATGAGAGAAGAGATATAATAAAGAAATGCACAGAGATATCATATATATCCAATAATATAAAAGAAATGTATCTGAGATGCAACCATAAACACATAGATACAATAATACACAATTTTCTATTAATGAGAGAAAATATACAAAGACTGTAAAATACAGAGTGAAATACTTGCTAGAATGGTGGCATCTTATCTCTGAGAAGAGATGTGATGGCTACTCGCATTTGAAAGAATATTATTATTACAATGAGGCTCCAAAGTAATTTTTAACATAAGTAAAATCCAAAACCCTAACCCCAAAAGATGAAAATCCAAAAGATTTGTGGGCCCCGATGGGGGTAGTTGATACATCAACTTCTCGGGGGCGTAACTTTTGCATACAATCTCTGTTTGGGGCACTCGATACACTATTGGAAAGGTATAACCAAGAATAATGATTTTCTACTGGCCTAGGCCAATGAGTTTGGTATATTCTTGGACCCCAAATCCCTAAAACATGTCGTTTAGGGCCTCAAAACGGCCCCGAAAATTTTGAACCTGAAAAACTGCCAAGATGGAAAACCATTTTTTGATCCCATGGAATAGGTGGGTGGCCACCGATATCCACCTGGATAAATCCTCCCTCCTTAGGAATAAATGGTCTCCATTGGGTTTAGTTCCCAGGGGAGAGGGGGAAGCGTTTGATGAATCTGAATCTTGGTGAGTTTCTTGACTTGCTGGAGACGTTGCGTTGCTTGGTTTGTGGAATGATATCATGAAATTGTTTTTGTGGGGTTGAATCTGTTCAATCGGTCAGGCTACATGATATTTTTGTGTGAATATGAAATATTTTCACTTTGTTGCAGTCTTTTCGACTCACTTCTATTGGATAGAAGGTGCTTGGGACGAGGCTGTAGTGGTTGCAGTATCCTCATGTTCACCTTTTGAACAGATTTTGAAGAATCTGAATTGTGTAGTATGAGATACTACCTTGTGGCACTATTTACATGGGACTATAGTTGGAACTACCTCTGGTATTCTATAGATATAATCCCCCAAAGTAACAATGACATTACGGGGTCGAGACTCATAAACAACATGGCACTTCCACATATATGGCTAGCCCAAGAGAACATCACAAACATCTAGTGGGGAAACATCACATAATACCTCATCCTTGAAGGGATGGATTCCATATGACAATTGAGACTACTAGTTGACATGGAGATATCGTCCTTGGCGAAGCCACCCTATGTTGTATGGTTGCGGGTGTGGTGTTGTCGACAATCCCAACTATTTGACAAACTTTGTTGAGATGAGGTTCTTATGGATTCCTCTATCAACAATAAAATGCAGTAGGGTCCCCTTCACCCACATCTGTCAATGAAAAATGCACTCTCCCTCTTCAGGATCTGTTGGTTCTTCTGGTTGAATTGTTGCAGTCGCAATAATAGCAGTGGGGTCTGCGTTGATGATCTGTCTTTTACTGGTATTTTCATAATCATATTTTGAATCAGGGTTCAACTCCTTCTATTTGATCTTGACCATCAATGATTGTTTTGAGCGACATTCATCGGTGTTGTGCCAGGGGATTTTGTGGAAATCACACCATTTTTCAGTGTCCTTCTTTTCCTATGGCTTAGATTAGTTTTCAGGAAGCTGTTTGTTAGGCCCATATTTATCATACTTTGGTTGTTGTGGATTTTCAAACCAAAAATCCCATTTGTTCTAGTGCTTAAACATTTTCTCGATTTTAACAGCATATCGATAAGCATAACCGAGTGATGAGATGTCCATAAAATCAATTTTAGTTTGGATGTATCTATGTAGAGCCCCACGGTATTTTAGAGTCCTTGATACCCAACTTGGTGCACAAGGTATGGAATGTATTGGTGAAATCCATAATTTCTTGGTCCCTTTCTTCCCATAGTGTGGTCCATCTCATATACTATTCCTCATAGTTTCTAATAGGGTAATATTATTCCTTTACCGCATCCACAAAAACATCCCAAGTGGGCTCGACCCCATATATTCCAGACTCCTCTGTGGAACATTTCTCCCAGTAAGTTTCCCACCAATGTTTGACACGGGGGAGATCCTTAAGGAGTACGAAGGTGATCGTTTCCCTGTCAGAGAAATTATGAACAGAGAAATAACCTTCTAGAAGATTTAACCATTTTTCTAGGGCATCCACATCTATCTGTCCTTCAAATATAGGAATATCAAAATTAACTTGTACCTTCAAAGGCGATGTGTTTCCAAAATGGTCGCTTGATGAAGAAGTACATGTTCTTATCGACAGACATTAAAGGATGTGGGAAAAAAATTCTATCATTTTGTCCTCTGTTGCATGAGAGCTTGCTCAAGCAACAGATTGATAGAATCATATTCTTTGTCATTTTTATTTTATTCTAACATGGAGGGTTTCTTGGGTGTGCGAGAGCAATTTTCCTCAAGAGAGACAAGATTGAGACCCAAATTTCTATACTCAGACCTCGTCGAGGGCATGCACTGAAAAACGATCAAGAGCAACCTGCTCTGATACCACTGATCGAGATTGTTTTTGGCACAAAATGAGAGAAGAAATATAATAAATAAATGCATAGAGATATCGTGGATATCCAATAATATTATATAAATGTAACAGAGATGCAACCATAAACACAAAGATACAGTAATAGACAATTTTATATTGATGAACGAAAATGTACAAAGACTGTAAAATACAGAGTGAAAGACTCGCTAGAATGGTGGAAGCTTATCTCTGAGAAGAGATGTGATGACTACTCGCATTTGAAAGAATATGATTATTATAATGAGGCTCCAAAGGATTTTTTAACAAAAGTAATATCCAAAACACTAACCCCGAAATATGAAAAGCTAAAAGGTTTGTAGGTCTCGATGGGGGTAGTTGATACATCAACTTCTCGAGGGCATAACTTTTGCATACGATCTCCATTTGGGGCGCTCAATACACTGTTGGAAAGGTCTAACTAAGAAGAACAATTTTCTATTAGTCCAAGAATGTTATTACAATATTTTCCTAGACACCAAATCCCCAAAAAACGTCATTTAGTGGCTCAAAATGACCCCAAAAGTTTGGAACCCGAAAAACTGACAAACAATTGCAAAGATGGAAAACTATTTTTTGAACCCTTGGAATAGGTGGGTGGCCACCAATATACACTTGGATCTATATTTAATATATAGGACATAGATTCACATTAATAATATCATAATATTTGTATATATCCATATTAATATAAATGTATAATTGTCCCTAGGGTTTTCAAACCTAATGTACTTATGAAGATATATTTAATGGAAATAATAAAAAATAATACTAGTATTTTTCCTTGAGAATGTTGGAGATATTACACACTCACCTAGGTAATTATTTTCCTAAGGTTGATAGTACAATGTTGAGGGTTCTTCCATAGATGATAATATTCTCTCTTGAGAATATTCCCCTACAAAATAGGGTTCTCCTCTTCAGTTCAGAGTCAGTTACACTTAGTTAGACTAGTGGAAGTCAATCATGCATGCCAACCTCAGTTTTATCACCAATAGTTGCATTTGTTTCTATGACTTCCACACATGTGCCTCAGTTAACTGATGATTGCTTGGATCAATTAACTAGGACTAGGTGGAAGATTACTTTGGTTTCTGTTAGTGAGTGTCTAGATATCTCTAGATCACTACTATGGTGAATTCACTTATCCATGTATATTATATCATGTATATTTTACAATTTTACTCAATAGATAATACAATTATTTTATTATACTCTCTTCTCTTCTCTCTCGTAAGCTTTGTTTGTTCATTTTCTACTAGCTACGTTCAATGTGAAAACTTCATATGGTATTAGAGCCTTGATTTCTAGGAGAAATCACATAAGAATTTCTATTTGCAGGTACATGATGAATATTAAACCATAAAAGATGAATTTATCACAATACTTCTCACACCTTGTAACTACTTCAAGTGGAAGATTAAAAATTATGCATCAACTAAGATGCAGAGGCTTGTACCGGATTACTATGGAGACAGAGATTGAACCAACTTCTTCTATCAAGAAGAAAATGTATCTTAATCGCATGGATGAGGCCTACGACCTCCTCTACATGTATATGTCCCCCGATATTTTATTTTACATCGAAGCTTGTACCACACTAGATGAGGTTTGGACAAAGTTGGAGCATCTCTTTGGAAAAAAAGAAGAAATGAGAGGCCATATGATCAAGGTTGAGGTAAATTCCTTAGATCCAAGGAATTTTAATAACATCCAAGAATTATTTATGAAGTTCAATTCCATCCTCCACCATATAAATGGATGCGTTGTTGACAAATCAACTCAATAAACCTAATTTATCCTTTCTATTCTGGAAAAACGTGGTCAGGATTATGTTGTTTTTGTCTCATCTTTCCATACAAACATATTCACTTTAGGATGTACCTAAAAACTTATGACATTAGATCAAATTCTTAAATCCCTCATGCATGAGCAAGACAGGATCATAAATATGGGGATAATCAAGGGATCCAATGCACATGCACTTACTGTGCATGAGAGCAACAACTCATGCAATTGAAAGACCAAGAAAAAATAAAATGGAAAGGCAATGCAAAGCCAAAGAAGGAATGGTACTCCAAACCCTTTCATGATTTATTAGGCTCCAAAGGTGGAAAAGGAAAGAGAGGGGAGAAACAATGTGGTTACTACAGTTGTGTTTATCATCCTGAGTCCAAATGCATGAAGAAGAAGATTCATCATTTGGTGCACATTCTTCAGAAAATAAATCTCGAGGATCACATTCTTGAAGATGCCAAGAAGAAGCCATAAGATCAAGCCAAACGAGATATATCTCATGCACGGATTTCCATTAACTCTTCTCCTGATGCATGGATCTTAGATTTAGGAACATCCATCATATGTAGCATGCACGGGTCCTCCCATCCTCATGGGAGTTGATACCCCAGTTGAGGTAATTGGCCTAGGGAGAGTAGAACTCCCACATGGATGTTTTGAGAATATATTTCATGTTCCAAAACTCTTTGTCAATTTACTCTTCGTTTATCAGATAAAACATTCAGGTATAGGAAAAAGGGTGGAATTCACACTTGATTATGTAACCATATATAATATGTGTGATAAATCCACGATTGTTGTTGGTGAGGTAAACCACCAATCGTGTTTGTATACTTTCAGTAAGTTCACTACTAAATCTGTTTTTTCTTTACTACCAATTCATGTTTATGATACTAGTAGATTATGACATGAGAGGTTCAACCATATAAACTTCAAATACATGCAACAAATATGCAAATAGGATATGGTCACCGCCTTACCCAACATACATTTTTCCAAAGGATTGTATCAAGGATGTGTTCTTGGAACACACCCCCAAGATAAGTTTGAGAAAGGGAAGGCCTCGAGGGAATCCTCTCCTTTGGATCTCATTCAAAGTGATATGATGGGACACTTTCCTCATCCACCCATCATCAAAGAAAGGTACCTTCTTACATGTATTGATGATTTCTCATGACACACTTGGGTGTGTTTTCTTAGGAAGAAGTCCAAGGTTTTTGAGTATCTCAAGTAATTCAAGGCACATGCAGAGACATAGTCTGGGAGAAATATAAAATTCCTCTACAGAGAAAATGGGGGGGGAATATGAGAACCAATATTTCCACCATCTTTGTTCATAGGTAGGTATACATCTACAGAACACAGTACCTTACACTCTACAACATAATAGAGTATCCAAGGGGAAGAATAGATCCCTCAAGGATATGGCCACTTGCATGTTGCATGCAACATCTCTACCACTCAATATTTTGGCCAAGAAACGTAATTTTTCCAACCAAATTTAGAATGGATATCTTCATATATTTGTTAAGGACTAGACTCCATTTTAGGCATGGAGTGTCAACAAAACAAAAGTCATCGACTTCTGAATATTTGGATCACGTGCATGGGCCTGCATACCCTATTAAAATAGGAAAGAATTAGATCTATAGAGTACTGCATGAATTTGCATGGGATATGTATATTGTGTGAAGGGTTACAAGTTACTTGATACCTCGATGGAAATTCTCATCATTAAGTGCAGAGTTCAGTTTGAGGAAACTCCCTTTCATGCACCATCAATTCCACATGCCGATACCTCTGTACCATTTCTTGCACCAAACATCATTGATGATGAGTCCACTCACTCATATCATGGTTCATATTTGAGCTCTGAATATGATTCATAAGATGATGATCATGTCGATGATCAACATGCATATTTTGAGTCACCATAAATTCCCAAGTGGGAAAATACCACCTTACATGTAGGAGGAGACCTTGTGGGGGATCTAGAAAATTAGAGGAGGATGACGTCTCAGTTGAAGGATTCTCCTCGTGCACTCACAACTACCAAACTAGTGATTCCCATGCATTGTTATATGGTTCTATATTCATACCTGAAGACTTGTGTAGAGGCTGTAGGGAATCCCTTCTAGGAAGCCGCTATTTAGGAGGAGTATAACTCTCTCCTCGAGAACCAAACTTGGGATATGGTTCTTCATCCTTTATATAGGAAGCTTGTCATATGCATATGGGTATACATGACCAATAAGGAAACAAATGGAAATGTGAGAAGGTATAAGGAAATACTTATTGTGAAAGGTTTTTAATAGATCCATAGAATAGACTATAATGAGAACTTTCCTCACATAGAAAATATGGACTTAATATGATTGGCCATTACCATTGCGACAACCAGGGGGTGGGAAGTTCATCAAATGGACATGAAGAATTATTTTCTTCACGGGGATGTCTCATAGGATATTTACATGGAGAAACCAAAGGGGTTTAGTCAAAATTCATCCTAATTATGTCGATTGAAGAAGTCCCTCTGTGGCCTCAAGAAGGAACCTAGAGCATGGTATGTGAAGATGGACTCTTACTTTCTCTCTCAACACTTTATCATATGAAAATCAAATCTGAACGTCTACATGTTGAGGACCTTAGACTCCCTACTAATATTAGTTATCTATGTTGATGAACTCATCATCATAGGAAGTTTGGCCTCAACAATTGTTTCAGTCAAATACATTCTACACGATAGGTTCTCTATGATGGGCATGATTCCATTGAACTATTTCTTTGGTCTCAAGATCAATCAAGATGCTTCAAAAATCAAGATATATTAGACTAAGTATGTCAGTGGTATATTGTTTATATTCCACATGACTGAATGCAAGTTGGCATACACACCCTTTATGTCTGGGGTACATCTTGAGGATGGTGAGGATACAGCAATGTTGGAAAACACCTTATACCAAAAACTTGTGTGGATCCTTCTATATCTTAACCACACTCAATCGAATCTCTCATATACAATAGGGAATTTTTCTAGGTACATGCAAGAGCCACTTGATATACCCTGGAAGGATGAAAAACATATCCTGAAATATGTTTAGGAAATCATAGGTTATGGGATCCACTATGGATTAGGTTATGCATTGGATCTTATGGGCTTCATTGATTCTGACTATCCTGGTGATAGCATCGATCACAAGTACATTTTAGGGTACATGCTTGGTTTGGGTTATGGTACCATCTATTGGTTGAGAAAAAAATATTCAACTATTTATCTATCATCAACAGAGGCTACGTAGATAGGAGTAGTCAACGTCACTATTCATGAACTTTGGATTTAGAACTTCCTCACCAATATTGGCATCTAGTATCATCATCCGACTGTTATTTGGTGTGACAATCAAAGTACTCTCAAATTTTGCAGAGACCCAATGTGGTGACAATAGACCAAACACATCAAGATATATATGCATTACATCAGAGAGCTGGTACATGGAATGATCATCTCTTTTTAGTATTGTCCATCAACCGAATAGACTCCATACAATTTTACCAAGACATTTACTAAGTAGAAGTTCCACCTTCTATATGATCATCTTGGAGTGAAGGACATAGTTTCTTACCAACTTCCTTTATTCCTTCTTCTTTTTTTATACATTATACTTTTAGAGTGGGGTTTCCCATGAGATTTTCCCTCTTTCCTCTATTGCTTTGTTTCATTATTAGATGCATCGTACAATGGGTACCTAACATGGTCACAACTATTGGGACCCATTCATCATTTACACCCTACTAGTGTTCATGGGGGGTGTTGGAGATATTACACACTCACCTAGGTAATTGTTTTCCTAAGTTTGATAGTCCAATGTTGAAGGTGCTTCCATAGATGAGAATATTCTCTCTTGAGAATATTTCCCTACAAAATAGGGTGCTCCTCTTAAGTTTAGATTTAGTTACACTCAATTAGACTAGTGGAAGTCACTCATGCATGGAAACCTCAATTTTATCACCAGTAGTTTCATGCATTTCTCTCACTTCCACACATGTGACTCAATCAATTAATGATTGCATGGATGAATTAACTAGGAATATGGGAGATTACTTCGGTTTCTATCAATGAGTGTCTATATCTCTCTAGATCACTATTACAGTGAATTCACTTACCCATGTAGAGTATATCATGTGCATTTTACCATTTTACTCAACAGGTAATACAATTATTTCATTATACTCTCTTATCTTCTCTCTTGCAAGCTCTATGTGTTCATTTTATACTAGCTAGGTTCACTATGAAAACTTGACAGAGAAATGTTTTTATATAAAATTGTATTGATTTGTAAGACCATTTATATAAATTTAATTATTGGGTACAATGTTGTACGTTAAATATAGAGAGAAAAGAGTTTGGTTTCTTTCTTTGGAATGGTTCCCATAGGTATTTGGAGTGAAACAGATAGGGTTTGGCCATAGTTACCCACAAACACTTCCCTTAGGATCCAATGGCCTTTTTGTATCCTTCCATGAACTTCCCTCCCTTTCCATTTCTCCCTTCTCCCCAAGGAATCTCCATAGCATGGGGCTCTTTGCATATAAATTCTCTAGCTATGGTCATGACCTCCTTCAAGTCTCCTCCATCAACTGATACAATATATAGTTCATTAAGAAGTGATTCCCCCTCAAATGTGGTAGGTTAAAATCTGGTCTCAAAGGTTTTTATTATTTCTTTCAGAGATGTGGTTGTTGGGACCTTCATTTTTAAATGAGAATTTGCGCAAGAAGGACTACAGTCCTAGTTTTGGTCTAGTACAAGTTGTGCAAGATACAAAAGAAGCTGGATAGAAAAGAAAAGGAGAAGTAACAAAAATCAGTTGCGAAAAGGACAATGCAACGCCAACAGAGAAAAAGTAGTTGCAACGGAACAAGAAAGCATGCAAACCAAAGCCAAAATACACGACTTGGATTATATATAGGGATGACTATGATTGTAAAAGGGTTCTCCCCTTGTTGTTCATTGATGATTGCAAAAGAGTTGTTGTATTCTTGTTGTTGTTATTGTTAATAGGCCGAGCTTGAGTCCTGAAAATGTAAACTGTACACCATTTTTGGAAATAGAAATATGTGACATGGATCTAGAGCCAAGAGTCTCTAATAGAGAACTACTTTGTGTCTATGAGATTTTAACTAAGAAATATCTAAAGATAATATGTGGATAAGTATCCAAAATTTCAAAATATGTTGCGTCATTCTGTGCTCGTACTTCTGCATTATATCTTTAAAGTACTTCTTTATTCTTCATAAGTTCCACATGATGTTTCTGTGTTTGAATGTTTTCCGAAATCTAAGTAGCTTCAGTTCTTGCATATATGAGTTCATATCTGTTATGTAGTTAGGTTTTCTTGCGAAAGATCAGGATGAATCTTGAAGGTTCTGTGAACCCTCCTAAGTATTTTCCTTTCCCTTCCCTATCCTTTTGTGTTAGCCACGCTTCATGTGAAACTTCTTATCTTCGGAGGAAATGAAAATTCCAGCGCTCTACACTACACGGTACCTTTTTTTGGTAACCTAAGAAGGACCCTGGTCTGATCAATATTGTGCCACCAAAATGGTTTTGTTGCCAGGACCTGCGTTAAAAGGGAATCTATAGGGAGGATGATTCCACAGATTCATAGATGTAATATTGACTAGTGGTGGAAGAAAAATTGTGATGCTTTCACATGGAAAGAAGCGGAGCTGAGAAGAAAATATGTGAAAGATACTCAGGAGGTAGTCTTTTACTCAGAAAGATTGAGTGACCAATACAAGATATTCTGGATTAAGTTCCCAAAATAACTTTTCCACTAGATAGATAGGATCCAAGAAACTCCAGAGTTCCAAGAACGAGTCAATAAGACCTATACTTGGGATACAAAAAATATTGTAGCACTTCATCGGTTGGATTGTCCAGTCACGCGAGAAATAGATTTATGGGTCAATACCACATTAGAAGGATACATTATCGAGTTTGCAGCCAAGAATCACAAGTATTTTTCAAGAGCAAAGGTGTATTTCAAGAAAGACTCAAGGGGAAGACTGTTAAGAGAAATCCCCCTGTGGATTAAATTTTTCTTGATGTAAGAAGGGATGTTGACTATGTCTCTGATTGAGATGGCAGTGTAAACACACTCACTTGGGGTAGGGTGAATTTGGGGTGGATTCATGGTCTGAGAGAGGGGAAGGATTCTTTGATGAACAAGGGAAACAATAAGAAATGGAATCAAGAGACAAGAAAGCCCTGAAAAGAGGTACCATAGTTGAGAAGTGGTGGCACAACAAGATAAAGAAAGCAGCAAGACAGTCCGAGAAGTTTCGGAAAGAAGTCGGACTAGGAGAAGTAGAGGAAAGACAGATGGAAGAGTTGTGGAAGATGAGAAGAAAGGAAATACTGGCCAGTCAAAGACTAGGTGAGAGAGAAGTGTAGAGAGAAGGGAGTCCCCAGGAGGGTGGAAAAGAAGGAGAAGGTGTAGGAGTAAGAGAGAAGGAAGCTGACATGGATCTTGAAGAGGAAAAAGAAGATTCAGCCCTGATGACAGGAAAGATCGGGAATTTGATTGAAGAGACTGCTCCAGAAGAAGAGAACGAGACCCCCCAGATCAAACAAAATTTCCCTGAAGCCAATGGCACCAGCCCCGAATATCCCATACCCCAAGTGTCTTCTATACAAGTGGGAAATTCAATTCTACCCTCTTATGTGAATTCTGTTCCAGTACAATTAGTTAGTCAGTCGCAACTAGGAAGTGCGAGTACAGGGAGGATATTGGGATCCCCTAGTAGGTTGCAAGCCAGACCATTAGGTTTTATTTTGATAGGTGTAGTAATATCAATAATGGTTGTTCACGTGGGAGGTTTGATTGCCCGATACCCATAATTTTGGGGTAAGGGAGACAAAGATGTTGCGAAACACTGGTTCTTATGTGAAGCAATCTGGAGGTCTAGAGGGACTCTGGATGAAAATAAGTTGGTTGAGTTCCAGACTACCTTGAGAGGCCATGCTCTCAAATGGTACATGAATGTTATTGATCCAGGAGTGCCAGGAATGCAAGGTGAATCATTCACACTTTCCCAAGTACGGACAAGGTTCATAGCGGAGTTTAAGCTACCTCTTTCAGAACAATAGGATCTATCTGAGTTGCATGAGTTTCAACAAAGGGATGGTGAATCAACCTAGGAATACAACCATAATTTTAAATATTCTGTAGGGAGGTTAGCACATCCAATTCATGAGGAACACCAAAGAGAATGGTATATTCATGGATTTCTACCTCTGAAAAGGATTCCATTGAAACAACAACGGATAACCACTTGGACAGATTCCTTGGAACAATCAATGAAGATTGAAAACATGGAGGGATATCCTAGGAGCCTGAGAGTGACCAAACCCCCAATAGATGCAAATTTGGTGCAACTACAAGGGCAAATATCAACGCTTACAAAAAATATTCAAGAATTGATGATACCTAAAACGGGACGACCATAGTTCTAGTGTACCAGATGTTACACAGAAGGACATATGGTAACTAAATATCTAAGAATGAAGGGAATGGGACCTCCTCAGAATCCGATGGGACTGCCACTAGGACCCACGGGAGGATTTGCGCAAGTATCTGGGAATTTACCATTCCATAACCCCACCCCATATAATGGTTTTTTAGGGATCCAAGCAACACCAACAGTTGAGTATTGCAAGATTTTCCAAATACATGGGCATGGGCAAATACATTGTCCCATTATGCAGAAGTATTCAACAGTACCAAATACTATACACTGTGAGCTTTGCGCATCTACCACACATACTACCAATTAGTGTAGAGTGTTGGATGCACTTGTATAAATGTTGTATTGGACAACATTCATGGTGAATGAAACCCCTCAGGGACCAGGAAGAGGTCGAGGAGGTGGAACCGAAGGAGACTTCAGAGGAGGAAGAACCGGGAGAAGAGGACCAAGAATATGTTATAACTATGATGAGAAAGGCCATATGGATAGATATTGTCCTCATCTGAGGCGACCATGGTGCTCTCATTGCAAAACCAATGGGCACACAACTAAATACTTCCAAAAACTAATTGAAAAATGGTAAGATCGATCATGTCAACGAGGAACTAACCTCATCAGTTCATAAATCAAAATATTTATTAAAGGACAATTTCCCAACCTAAATATCGTCACTCGAGGAGGGGAAAAGATTGGACATGATGCTAATAATATACCTCAGATCCAGAAGGAAGCATCTAAGGAAGACATGTATCACCCTATGAAACACAATTTGTTCTTTAAATATTCCATAGAAGTATTTCAAAACATCTCTAGCCCGAAGGTGCAAGAAAAACCCCCACAGCCTATGATTTACCCAAAGATTTCGCAATTCCCTGCTTCACCCCCTACACCCAGAAACCCTATAGCCTTAATGAGACAACCTGAGAAACCCCAAAATGTAGTCAACCTTTGGTTTCACTTGTTTTCTTATATTCTTGGGAATGACCATCTAACATAAAAGTTGCGCAATGCACTTTACCTATTTTTAGGGAATGAGGAACCCACATAAGAAACAATAAGGACTAATCTTCCTGAGAAGAATGCTAAGAGAGTACAGAAAAGGAAAGTACGAAATGGAAAATAATTTAGACTAGTAGCTCAACTAGTTGAATTTGATATTAAGGATGTTATGTTATATCTAGGATATGAAGTGAACATTCTTCCTAAAACGACTTGGGAATCCCTAGGAAAACTCCAATTGACATATTCCCCAATTCAACTAAAAATGGCCAACCAGTATTGCATTTTCCCAATAGGAAGACTCGATAATGTGGAAATAGATGTTGCGGGAGTGAAGACT
This sequence comes from Picea sitchensis, assembly GCA_010110895.2. Lineage (NCBI taxonomy): Eukaryota > Viridiplantae > Streptophyta > Pinopsida > Pinales > Pinaceae > Picea > Picea sitchensis. The sequence continues at coordinate 176,123 of SNQJ01S0003718.1, read as the reverse complement.
GTAGATGATTTTGAGTTAATTGAGATCATGGGGGATAAAGACCCTTATCCTTCCCTACTTGATATTGATTGGGCCTATGAAAACTATGCAGTGATCAACCTAAAGAAAGACACTATGACATTCGAGGCAAATGGAATCAAGGTAGTTCAACCCTTGGATCCATATGTAGGCCCCAAATATACAGAACCAACATATAACAATATGGAGGGAGAAGACTTGGATCAGTTGTACACTATAATAGGAGGAACAAGAGAAGACTACATAAATCCTACTATTGATGGATCGGTAAGTTGGAAGAATATACAGTCAACAGATGAAGATTCAGAACTAGCATTTGATAGTTGGAAGAAAGGCTCATATGAAATATTCTGAAGGAGATGGACAACTATCAGGGAAAGTAGATGGGTTGGAACCGAGGTCGTAGAACACCCTATATATGATGGTACCCCAAGACTTGATAGTTTTCTGCTCAACATGGAAGAAAAGGTAGTAGAGGATCAAAGAATCTCAGTATTGGATTTATCCCACCAAGACACCCCTGCCAGATGGTGGACCAATCATAAATCCTTACTCATCAATTAGGACGATGTGAAGCAAGCAATCAAATATAGGTTTTAGGATAAGGAGTAGCTAGAATCAGAGATGCAGATGAATTTCCAAGTTGCGCAACTGTCCAATGGAGAGTCTGATCCTAAAACACATATTGAATAGTGCATAACATAGTGGCAAGTTGGGGAAATACCCTCTTGCTTCCGGGTTTAGGTATATCACCACTGACTAGGTCCAATCCAAAAATCTTGGTTCATGCATGAAGAAACCAGAAGACAGACCAACGATTAGCAATCCTTGGTAGATCACTTTTGCAAGGACTTCTCATTTACAAGGAAGTACCCTGAGCTTGAAGTAGTATTGCAAAGAATTAAATAATTTCTTTTTACAGACAATAGTAATAAAAAATCAGACCTAGTGGTATGTGCAAATCATAGCTGAGAAATTCATACTAATATTCACCTAACCCTAGACAAGAAGCCTATAGAATGCTATAATATTGAGAAATATTTGGGAAGCCCAGATGATTTATAAGAATTGAGAAACCTAGCCATCAAAGAGATAGAAAGGAACAAAGAAATTCATAACATCATACCAAGTAAGACTGATGGTTCTTCAAATCACCCATTGAAGTTGCACAAAGTTAATATAGGGACCACAAAGCAACCCAAGATAGCTATGGTGGGAGATTACTGAGATGAGAAAAAATAGTCAAGAAATACAAAGTTTGGTGCAAGAATATGAGGTATTGTTCCCAAAGACATTTTCAGAGTTAAAAGGAATCAAAGGAGGTATGGGAAAAATGAAAATTGAAGTAAAACTAGGATTAAAGCCTGTGAGGCATAGACCATACCGCCTTAACCCTAGATTGAAAGAGAAGGTTAAGAAGGAGATCGACAAGATGATGGAAGATGGACTTATTTTTCCAGTTGAAGAAGAAGAATGGATCATCCCAATAGTCATCCAGAGCAATAAAGGCATAGAGGATATCAAGATCTATGTAGACTATATAAGCCTTAACTCTGCCTGTGTGCATGACCTTTTTCCAACACCTTTGACTGATGAGGTGCTAGAACAGGTTGCAGGGAAAGAATCGTACTCTTTCACATATGGATTTTCAGGGTACTACCAAGTAAGGATTGTTAAAGAGGACAAAAAGAAGACCACATTCATAACAGAATGGGGGTCTTTTGCATACAATGTTATTCCATTTGGCTTAAATAAATACCTTGCAGTTTTCTCCAGCATTGTAATGGCATCTTTTCGAGAGTTTATTCACAATTTTATAGAAGTTTATATGGATGATTGGATGGTATATAGACTTCTCAAGGAACATGTAGCGCTACTATGTCTAATGTTTGACATCTGTAGAGAACTTCATATATTGTTGAACCTCAGAGAGTGTATCTTCTATTTACCACATGGAAATCTGTTAGGCCACATAGTATGCAAAGAAGGAGTACTCGTAGACCCAGCCAAAGTTATGGTCATTGTGAACATGCCACAACCTATGAGTGCTAAACAGTTGCACTCCACACTGGAACACACAAGGTACCACCGCACGTTCATCAGATGATATGAAAATATCACCGCACCACTGGAGAATCTATTAAAGAAGGCCAAAGTGTTTCAATGGACCCCAAAATGTGATAAGGCGTTCGAGACCCTAAAAGAGAAACTCAACACATCACCTATTATGATATTCCCAAATTGGGAAAATGAATTTCATGTCCACGTAGATGATTCAGGTATTGCATTAGGAGTTATATTAGCACAACCAAGAGATGGAGCCATGGATCATCCTATCTATTTTGTGAGAAGGATGTTGTCGCAAGTTGAGCACAACTACACAATGACAAAAAGGGAGGGTTTAGCTATGATTTATGCTTTGTAGAAATTTAGACATTATTTGTTAGGTTCTCATTTTAAGTTCTTTACTGATCATATTGCATTAAAATATGTAGATAACAAAGTTGTGTTCGAAGGGAGAATTGGTATATGGTTTCTACTGTTTCAAGAATTTTCCTTTGAAGTGATCATTAAGCCTGGAAGATGCAATGTAGGGCCTAATCACCTGTCTAGATTAGAGTCAGGGGAAAGTGGCAGAGAAATTGATGATCATCTCCCAGATCCAGATCTGTTTCACATTGAGGCTATACCAGAATACCTAGAAGAAATAAGAGTCTTCTTAAGTATAGGAGATTGCCCATAAATATATTTTGCAACCCAGAAATGCCATATGGTGGTTAGAGCAGTGGATTATCAGTTGATTGCAGGGAAATTGTACAAATTGGGACTATATTATATCCTCATAAGATGTGTCTTCGATCATGAAAGACATGATATACCATGGGAGTTCCATAGCTAAGTTTCAGGAGGTCATGTGGGAAAAAAGGCCACAACACAGAAAGTTCTTCAATCAAGACTATGGTGGGCCATGCTATTCAAGGATGCAAGGGCATATGCTAGATCATGTGATGTATGTAAAAGAGTGGGTAAGATGTCACGAGGATATGAATTACCACTTCAACCAGTTCGAGCCTTACAATAATTTGAGAAGTGGGCGACTGACTTCATTGGGCCAATAAACCCCACAACTAGGCATTCAAAGGCTAGGTACATTATTACCGCAACTTACTACCTTACATGTTGGGCTGAGTGTTACCCATGATTTTGGTCATGATGATGGTGTATTGATGATGGTGTAATCAAGCTCCTCATAAGAACTTTCTCCTGAGTAAATTGACATTCATATCTTCCTAGAAAACTCATTTTTGAAGAGAGTTCCCAGGTTGCCAGTATCCTAGGGTGCGAGAATGACCCATTCTCGCAGGCTGCCTTAAGATGGGGTGAAAACTTCTCACATTGTGTAACATAACTAGGGTGTGAACCTTCTCTAAAGCATTGAAAAAGATAAATTCTCGATGGTTCTAGAAGGGAATCTTCTAGAATAATGGGTTGGCATTCGAATGGTTATCCTTGTACTAGATTCCTTGATATTGTGGGATCATTTTTATCTAAGTAACCATCTCATTCTCTCCTATATATTGATGGAATTCTCATGGAAAAGGTTAAGAAAGATTCATTGAAGGACTTAGCTTGAACAGGAGCTTGGGGACTCTAGCAAAGTCTATCAAGAGGTTTTGATCTTCTTCATGCAAGGATCGAGCAAGTGTGTGTGTTGGAGCCAAGATCCATCGAAAGGAATCTTGCGACATCAAGGCGATCATGTTGTAATATTTACTTTCAATTAATATGATACAGTGGCATGTCCTTTTCCCATAAAGTTATTCTCACTTTATTGTGTAATTCCTTGATCATACACATAAGTTGACAGTTGAATATATTTTTCTATCTTCACTTTGGTTTGTTTTTGTTGTCTTGGTCTTGACCTCACGAGCGCACCAGAGCGAAGCGGGAGAAACAGAGACCCTAGGAAGCGATACGAAGGTATGTTACTTGTTCCTTCCTACTAGATAATTCAATGGTCAAGACTTAGGGAAAGAGTCATGTCCTGTCCTATTTTGTTCTAGATCCAGGTGGATCTAGGGATATCTATTAGTGTCCGCACCTACCGATTAGTCCGATAACAAAATTAGCGACTCCATTGGTGAACATAACCCGTTTTCTTGTGGTTTTTGGTATTTTTTCTTGGCCATTTTCTCTTACCTTACCTTTATCCATTCATATCAATCTCTGAGTCTTCAGGATACCCTGATAGACCCTCTGGGTCCAGAGGCCTTTTCAAATTTTGTGTCATTTTCCAAAAAATTGACTAGTTTCAGACATTCTCGCACTGCACTCCACAGTAGCCTGCAAGAATATATAGATTTCGCACCCTGCCTTTAGGTTCAGTGTGAGTTTATCACACTCTACTCAAAGATCACTTGCAAGAATCACTAATTCTCGCACTGTGTAATATTGCCAGCCTGCGAACTCATTTTTTTTTCAAAGTTTTGGATTTGAGTTTCTGCATCTTGAATTGCCCAAATCAGTTTAGATGCCTCCAAAGAGTTTCTTGGACCATTGATTTATGTTCTCTTGTATTCGTTTCTGGTGCATGAACAATCTTAGGATTTCAAAGGCTCTTCCTGTCACTTGTTCTTGACTTTCATTTCTTGACTTTTCTTGGCATATCCATACTCTCTGATTTCAGAATCTGAGTGTGCTTTTTTGGTTAAGGACCGACAATCGGTTGAAAGTTGAGTTTCTTGATCTTTATCATTTTCTTATTGTTTGAAAGATCACTTTTCTTATGCGATTGAAAAGACTAGATTGGTTTGCTTCTTATTTTTGTTTTCATTGAAAGAGTGGTTTGGGTTTTTATCATTGCTTGTTCATTGGTTTTTTATTTTCTGCACTCTCACCATCAGAGTGTAGGTCCTTTTTGAAAAGTGAACAAACATTTTTCTTTCAAAATCATTTTTGCTTTCGAAAACATTGAGAATCAATTGTTGAAATTATTGAGAAAGAAACAATAGAGAATTGTTATTGATGCATGATTTGTTGCATTTGCATTTTGAAGGAAATTGTGTCTTGTAGTTCAATGTTTGATCCAGAAAACTTCTCTCTCCCTCCCATACATAGGATTCATTGAACGAAAATCGATATATTTCATTCTCATCCATGCATCATTGGGTCAGAGTCTAATACAACATCAGTTTCATCTCCGTTTCCTTTGAGTAAACAACATCTCTTAATAACACTGCGCAATTGTAAAATTTCACTAGTAAGTCTTTTCTAGGGCTCTATTACACCAACATTTAGCTAGGCTAGCACTTTGGAATAGGAAGAGAGATACACTATCCAAAGCACAAAACACACAATAGCATCTTGTGTTAGGGAGTGTTTAATTCCATTTGAAACATCTTGTCTTGGGAAGCCCTTCTCACACAAGGGTCAAGCACGAGGGTGCATTGATATTGGTAGAGTTACTCACCCTACTTTGTTGATGCCAGTGTAGAGTTTGCACGTATTACGGGGATCACTCGGAGGTATACCCACAATGATGAGTGGAACCCTTTTGAGTTGATTTCGAGCTAGAGTTACTTCCCCCCCAGGATTTATTGTTGTTGGTGGTAACCTTAGTGGCCTATCTTTCTAGGTTCTTACACAAGGTGACTGTGACGGGGAAAGTCTTCACGGTACCTGGAATTGACGTTGACCAAAATCACTTGGGATCCTTGGAGGGTATACCCACGATTATGTGTGGGAGCTTGCACCAGGGTGTAAGTCCGTTAAGCAGGTCGTCAGCGTAAATTTTCCACTCTAGCCTGGCCCCTTCTCATCTCGTTGTTGTGACATTGGATTTCATCACCAACTAGTGGCTTCAGAATTAGAAGGTCTTGTTTGCTTGGTGTTTCTTCCTAGATTTTGTTTACTAGCACGTGTTGTTTGTTTCCCAAAGTTGACCATAATATTTTCTTCGTGAAGTTTGTCACTCGTTTACAATAGCTCCTCCACGTCATTCACATAGAATGCAGGGTTTATCTCCAGAGCATCTAGAAGGTTCTCAACCCTTGCCTACAAGTACACCTGATGGCTCTCCTCGAAAACGTGAGGTCACAGTCGTCACCATGCCACAAGTGGAATGCACTGACTCTCTAGAGCATTTCCGAATTACTAATACTCGAGAGGACTTTCGACTTCACCTTGATTCTGAGCGATCGTTTATGCGACTCAATTCTTCCAGAGACTTAGTTGTTACATCTTCCATATCACCAGTTGGACCCTTTCTAGCTATAGAAGGCCAAGATCTTTTTCGGTCTATAGGTGTTTTACGATGGGACCTTTTGGTCCAGGTTCACCTATGATTTCCGAAATCAACCCACCTATGATTTTCGAAATCTCTAGTCCAAAGACAGTACCGTTGACTACTTCTTATCACTTTACTGTCCCTGCCAAAATGGCCCATCTCACAGATACTACGAGTGTTCCAATCAGGTTTACTACGATTAGTCTTTCTCCCATCAACACACCGCGAATGCCCAACGTAACTTCGACACTACCTCTCGGATACCGTGTGTTGAATGCTTCCATTCACACTCCTACACAAACCCCATCCGACTCTCCTGGTGGTCCTTCTTCTTCTGGGCACTCTCTTCCCGGTTTTATTCCAACACTCCCTCAATTTCCTTTTGGAGGACCTTCTTCGTCTTCTACTGGCAATCTTTATCCTAGTGGCACTATTTCGTCTTTCACACCAAATTACCAGATTCCAGTTGGTGGACAATTTCACCAAGGTGGTATGACTCAACCCCCTCTCAGTGGGAAAATTCCTTTCGGAACACCAATCCCAATTGGAACACAACCCTCAATTGGAACGTTGCCACCAATTGGAACACCACCTTCGATGGGAGGACCAAACCCACCTTATGGGCAAAAAATACCTCCCTCCTTGGCCTAGTATTGGAATCAGTTGATACAACATCCTCCTCAATCGACTAGGGGGCAACAGTTTCCAGCTACATCCATAATACCCCCTAGTGTGGGCCAACCATATCCAGGTTCGTTCAATCCCATTTGGGGGGTGAATTCTCAAACTCAAGCCCCTGTTCCAGGGTATAATTCTATGAGATACTATCCTCTCCAACCACCACCGAATCTGCCTGGGTCTTCACATTATATGCAGACTGCTTATGGTCCTACTGGTTTGCCGACGGGGCTTCCTCCCCAAAGCCACCAGTACCCGCAGGTGAATCAATAGTTACCCTTCATAGCTACTTTAGATCTTCCAGATTTGTCAAGGATTCTAAATGATCCAATTCGTCACTCTCCCCAATGGCCTGCTATACCCGCCAAGCTACCATCGAACATTCCCAAATTCAACGATAAAGTGGGAGAGGACCCAAATAATCACGTTATGACTTTTCACCTATGGTGTTCATCCAACTCGTTGATGGATGACTCTATTCATTTACGTATTTTTCAATGAACCCTCACAGGTTCTGCTGCGAAGTGGTATATCGAATTGCCACGAGGTTTCTTCTCTGACTTTAACACCCTAGCTATGGATTTCCTCACACACTACCAATTACCAATTTGTTATGACACGGGGACCGAGATTTTGACTTCTTTCAAACAGAACAAGGCCACTCATATATCCGATCACATTCATGAGTGGTGACGACGACGATGTCTTATTAAACTTGAACTCCTCGATCAATTGCTGGCAGAATGGTTCACCAAATCGTTTGTGAACGACATCGATCGTGACATTTCCATGGGTGGAGTGGTCACAGAAGAGAAGGCTATAAGTCGTGCTCAATATCTTGACCTCGTTTACTCACAAACGGGTACCCTTTACGATTTAGTGCCTGATTTACCTCGTCTTTCCACTTCCACAACTTCAACTACTCCAGCTGCCTCGCATGTAGCTGACGGTGTGATTGGCACTTTCCAGGCCCAACCACACTCTGCCTCAAGCACAAAACCCAAACCTGATTCTTCTAATGTTCAAAATGCTCTATCTCCTGCCCCTCCCACTGGCAAGACTTATGAGGTAAATGCAGTCCAATCTACTCCAGCCAGTAAAAACAAATCTAAGAAGGGGAGAGGTAAGAATAAGGAGGACAAAAATACTTCTCAAGCAGAGCGAACCAAAACTACACCTGTTGAAGATCGGGATAAGCGCAAACCTCGATACCCTTGTCTTATCTATGGTGATGATCACTACACGAAGGATTGTCCATGTCACGTCGAAGTCACTAAGTTCCTTCAAGGAGATCCAAAACCACCTGCTCCGACCGTTTTGTCCCAACCCTTCCTGTCTCAACAATAGGCTCAGTTGGTCATTCATGACCAACTCTCCTCTTTCACTACATCCTATGTTTTGATGTGTACTAGCGATTCAAAGTAGAGCGACATTGCACTCACTACTCAAGCCAAAGATTATTCTCCCTCTAAAGAGAAGGTTGATGATTTACCTCCTTCCTTGGTACAACCCTCTCTCGCAACTCCACCTACCAATGATCCTCTTCATCTCGAATGAATGAGTCTCGACACAGTTCTATGACCCCCCCCAAAGGGCGTCGTTCGGAAATCGATTTTCAATCCTCATGCTTGTGCTGCCCAGAACTATAGCATTATTGAAGATCTGGCCCAAGCATCTTCTGCGATGTCAGCCCTTGAAGTCCTTCAAACTTGTCCTGCACAACGGAAGTCACTGTTGAAATATATCGATGGAATGGACCCAATGGATACGAATTTAATAATATTTGACTTGGAAGATCACATTCCAAGGTTACCCCCTCAACTCGCATTCCAGATCCAAGTGGTTGTCTCTGACAAAAAAATTTGTCGAACCATTATCGACGAGGGTGCCTTGACGTGTGTCATGTCTCTTGCTTGCTGGAAAGCCATTGGCTCTCCTTATTTGAATGAATCCTAGAACACTCTTAAAGCCTTCAACAGATATGGTTTTAAGCCCTATGGTGTTCTTCCTTCGTTGCCCATCATGTTAGAAGGCAAAATGGTCCAATTCGAAGTGGAAGTATTTGACGCTCCCCTTGATTACAATCTTCTACTTGGCCGCAACTAGATTGATTCCATGCACGTAGTTGTGTCGACCCTTTTTCGTGTGGTACGTTTCCCACATCAAGGTAAGGTCGTCATCGTCGACCAACTAGCCTTCTTTAATTCAGATACCTGTATTGGCAACGTACCATTCATTGCTAAAACCCCACCAAGTTATGAGAACATCGGTGTAGGCCTTCTAAAAGACTCTTCTCTAATGGGTACTTTCCCCATTACATCGCCCGATGTTCCATGCTCGTCAGTTTTGTCCATCAACATGATCTCTACCTTGCCTCACGAACTTCCTGTGTCTCAC
>SNQJ01S0003718.1:130451-165450 GCA_010110895.2 Picea sitchensis | reverse complement strand
CTCACTTTATTGTGTAATTCCTTGATCATACACATAAGTTGACAGTTGAATATATTTTGCTATCTTCACTTTGGTTGGTTTGTGTTGTCTTGATCTTGCGCTCACGAGAGCACCGGAGCAAAGCGAGAGAAACAGAGACCCTAGGAAGCGATACTAAGGTATGTTACTTGTTCCTTCCTACTAGCTAATTCAATGGTCGAAACTTAGGGAAAGAGTCATGTCCTGTCCTATTTTGTTCTAGATCCAGGTGGATCTAGGGATATCTAGTGTTAGTGTCTGCACCTACCGATTAGTCCGATAACACTGAGGTAACAGCTTTTCAAGATTGTTCAACCAATACTACTGCTAGGTTCATTTTCAAAAATATTATCACTCGATTTGGATGTCCTAGTTGTCTGACCAGTGATCAGGGAGCTCATTTTATCAGTAGTAGCATAGAAAATATTACAACAAAGTTTTTGAACCAACATCATAAAAGTAGTCCCTATCACCCACAAGCCAATGGAATAGTAGAAGCGTTTAACAATATTCTGGAGAGAGGGTTAACATTGGTTTGTTTGCGCAAACAAGGAAGATTTGGATGACAGAGTTCCAATAGTACTATGGGATTATAGGACAACCATAAATAAACTCCATAGGTACACACCATTTCATCTAGTTTATAGGAAAGAGGTTGTGGTGTTTACATAATTCATTACTGCAAGTTTGTACATTTCATAGGTCACACACATGTCGGAAGAAGAATCATTTGCATAGAGACTCATGGAGTTACAAGAACTTGAAGAGACCATATTTTTAACAGGCTTCCATCATCCAGTCAAGAAAGCAAAGCAAAAAAGTGTGGCATGACAAACACATTAAGACTAAAGTATTTGAGCAAGGAGATAAGGTATTAATCTATGACAATCGGTACCAGAAGCATCTTGGCAAGTTGGGCATGCATTGGTTGGGACCATTTATAGTTGCGGAGATCCGACCTTCAAGAGAAATTATACATGTGCAACTGGATGGTATGTTGCAGCCATGATGGGTGAATGGAAAGGTATTCTCCCTGGAATTCCCATACGTTGAATAGAAAGGTCTGAAATTGGCCACATCCCTATCCAACCTACATAATAAATTCTATAATCGCCCAATAGGATTTACCCCGTTAAACTATCCTGTTAGAAAAATCAGATATAAAACCACCAGTCTGCCCCAAACCACTGATCCAAAATTAATGCAGCTCGATCCCCTGGAACTACTCGAGCCAGAACTCCCCCCAAAAAACCCATATTTATCATAGAAGAGACAAAAAATTTCTGGTCCAAATCCAGAAGTATCAAAGCAATGATTGCAGTTGATTGGCATAAACCCAGAGAACCAAGACCAACAAATTGTACCTTTTGTGCAGAAGAAGGACACACAAATGGGAGAGTATCTACAAGATCAAAGTCCCCAACACACTTCCTCAATGACCAAGGTTGAGGGTGCCATGGGAAGCGCAACTCTAGAAGTGAAGCCACTCAAAGAGAAGGAGGTACCAAAGGTTTATAAGGAACCAGAGTCAACCTCCAGGAAGAGCGCAACATTCGTGTAGGAACAGATGGAGTTGGTTCTCCAAAACCCTCAGAGTGCACAGATTTAATGCAACTCTTCCTAGCAAGAACAAAGGTTCTGACACTCATTCCATCAACGTTGAGGTTGAGGCTGGTGCCAGGACCATCCACATGGGAGGAGGAGGTAGAGAATTCTTTAGAACATTCAATGTCCAATGGACTTCCATTGTATATGAGAGAACCTACGGATGCAAATCCTTAATTTGATGACATTTCATAGTGTCCAACAACACACTTATTTTGAATGATCAGAGCATCAACTAATCAACTGGAGTAGAGGATCTAGTAGGCGGAGAGGTCTGGAGAGTTCGCAAGGGAGGAAGCACTCCTTGCACAAGAATATAGAAAATAAGAAGAACATGCAAAGATCTAGGTCAAGCATAGACTATAAAGAGTTTAAGAAAGGCTTGTTGAAGACTGACCAAAAATTCATAAGGTCGCACCCTAGCTGCTAAAGCCAGTGATGCAGGAGAGACGTAGCATCAAATTGAACTTCTCCAAGGAGCATGGTCACAATTGGCCATTCATGCCGAACATATGAAAGTGTATTTGTGGAAAACTCAGCAGGAAGAAGAGCAGTATCCTCAGAAGTTGTAGGAGTAGATGGAGAAGATAGTGATAGAAGGAAACAATGCCCGAGCAACACTACATAAGCACACAGCTGAGTGCACAAATATTTTCATAGAAGTTAGTGATTGGATGGGAATCTTCCCTAGGTGCAACTAGACCTTGGGGGATGTACGCACTAGAATCCAGGTGTTGAATGAACAAGTTGTGGCTATGATGGATCCATTGGAGAAACAACAAAATTTTTATCAAATCCAACAAGCGGACAATGAGTTGAACATTCTATTTGAGGCGCAATTTGTAGCTAAGAAGGAGTTGCGCGACTTTCGTCCTATCATTCGCACATTTTATATGAAAATACATCAATTCGATGAAACAACAAATTCTAACTAGAACTCTTTTGTCACGTCCAACCCCAAGGAGTGTATAACATATGCAACCCAATAGTTCGTCACTGAGTCCTCACTCCTTTCTAGGAAATGGCAGGATAAAGTTGGGAGCTTTCAAGAAGTTAAGAAGCGTACCTTGGAGTTGGTCCCAGAGTTGGGCCCTTATTTTGAAGAGGCAGAAGAAGAAAAAGCACAAGAAGAAGAGGAAAATAAAGAGGAAAAGGAGGACAAGGGGAAGCAATAGTTGATCCTGGAAGCTGCAAAAGAGCCGAGTACTTGACTTGAGGGAAAGTCCATGTTTTTTGTTGGAGCCTGTTGGGCCCTTCATTTTTGAATGAGAATTTGCACAAGAAGGATTATAGTCCCAGTTTTGGTCTAGTACATGTTTCGAAAGCTACAAAATAATATGGATAGCAGAGAAAAGGAGAAGTAACAAAATTCAGTTGTGAAAAGGACAACACAACGCCAACAAAGAAAAAGCATTTGCAATAGAACAAGAAAGCGTGCAAGCCAAATCCTGAAGACATGACTTAGCTTATATATAGGGATGAATATGATTGTAAAAGGGTTCTCCCCTTGTTGTTCGCTGATGATTGTAAAAGGGTTGTTGTCTTGTTGTTGTTGTTATTGTTAATAGGTCGGGCTTGAGTCCTGAAAATGCAATCTATAGACCATTTTCGGAAATAGAGCTCTGTGACGTGGGTCCAGAGCTAGGAGTCTGTAATAGAGCACTACTTTGTGTCTTTGATATTGTAACTGAGAAATATATGAAGATAATATGTGGAGAAGGATCCAAAATTTCAAAATATGTTGCATCATTCTGTGTTTGTACTTCTGCATTATATCTTTACAGTACTTATTTATTCTTCATAAGTTCCACATGATGTTTTTGTTTTTGAATGTTTTCCGCAACCTAATTAGCTTCATTTCTTGCATATATGAGATCATATTTGTTCTGTAGTTAGGTTTTCTTGCGCAAGATCATGATGAATCTTGAAGGTTCTATGAACCCTCCTAAGTATTTTCCTTTCCCTTCCCTATCCTTTTGTCTTAGCCATGCTTCGGGTGAGACTTAATCTCTTTGGAGGAGATGAAAATGCCAACACTCTAGACTACACTGTACCTTTTGTTGGTAACCTAAGAAGGACCCTGGTCTAATCAATCTTGCGCCAATAGTGATGAGAAAAGGAGACCCTGGTGGAAACCAGTTCCTTTGGATACAAAGTGTTTTTGAATCTCTAACTCCTTCCATAACCATTACCAAGAACACTACAAAAAAATATACTTTCTACAAAGATAATGGCCTCGTATGCAAATTTAGTTTCCTATGGTAAAAAATCAGCAACGAATCTCTTGTACCTTGAAACTACAAATCTAGGAGGAATCTTATATCTACCCATGCACAAAAGTATTATTCATTGTAGAGTTTGACATCATAGAGGATAGATATCATATCCCTACGTCCATTCTTTGGTTTTTGGGCCAAGTTCATGATTTTCATAAATCCCTAGACTCCAACCTTTGAATATTCTTTGAATTCCCTCTCCATTTCCCCCGTTTAGGTATGATTGTCTAACCTCTCACATTTTTTTTTATATGACTCTCTTAAGGATATAGAGGATACATTAGGAAAGGTTTATTTCTAGAGTGAGGACATAGAACATCAATACATCAATACATATGCCCACCTATATGTAGATATGGAATTCAATGAAGGGTTTCTAATTTTGGTTGAAAAATATTACATTTGGACTCAACCACTAGATTATGAGTAGGGAAACTTCATATGTAGGACTTAATTTTAAACATGACATATAGTATCTTATTGTACCAATAAAGAAAGGTGTTAAGAAAAAACAAAAGGAAACTAACCTAGTCATAGGGAGACCAATAATCCCACCACTTGATAAGTAAATACCCCCAACTATACAATAAATTCCCTCTCAACTTATGAAGCAACATCCCTCTTCTCTAAATTTGGATCCCACCCAACCTAAAAGGAAACAAATATTCCCTCCACCTTTCCATGAAGGGAATCCTAGTTGACTCACATCCCTAACTCAAATGAGGAAGAAATGTTTTTCACTTCTTATGCCTAGGTAAGATGGGTAGATCGGGCAGTGGAAGGGGGTAACTTATGTGATCCGCCTTGTGGTAGAGGAAATCCATGATGAAGGGACACATCAAGAACCTATAACCCCACCACAAGTTGAGTATGAGGAATGAGAATATGTTGTCAAAAATAAAAAAATGCCATCCACCTCAATAGATGACAACATATATGACTTGGAATTTCCATCATAATTTGTTTTGGACATGCACTATTTATACACTATGTTATTCTCATATTTTGTATGTATTTTTTCATGTATACTAGGATCTAGAAGGTAATATAGTTCAAATAAAAGAAACACAATGCTTGGGAACCTACAAGTCCTTGCAATGATAGATGGTTCCCTCTTTCCAATGATCTCTCTTTTTTTCTTGTAACCCCACATTGTGTGGTTCATAGATAGTTTTTAAAATACAACTTTGTAATTTTTATTGTGAAAACAAAATGTTAGAGAGAAAACATAATCTAAATATGTTGGAGTAATCTAATACCGTAGAAACAATATTCCATTTTCGACCAAAAATATGATAATAATTTGACTAAAATTTATGGTATGATTATATTTCCATCATGATCCAAGTTTCATGCATGGTGAAATGATTTCCCTAGGGTGTTTTTTTCCGAATTATGAATCAATGGAAGCTCATCTAGATCATCAAAATTTGATAAAAGTTCCAAATTGATGGAAACTATGACTTCTTATATAATCAATTGTAATTCCAAATCAATGGGAATCCTAACTTCCCGTATCATTAGACTCTGACAACTAGAGGGAATTTTTATTAATGATTGTATGGATCCCTATATGTTCTATGTTATGAATTGTATAATGGAATATGTACATAGGAATTCAGTTACAATCTTGTTCATTCAATTGTTGAAGGTGATTTAGTTTTGTAGCTAAATATGGTGACTTTTTGTCTTCTTGGCACATCACATTTTGTTGTTGGTGCTCAAGTATCACAACCCATGTGATGTTTGGAATCCATGTTTTATGTACAAGAGTGAAGTGTGCATATGTAGGCCAGTAAGATGTGTGCACGCATGATGGAAATTAGCATGCACATTGAGAATTTACTCTTGGAATGTTATGGAGGATTCCTAAATGGAATGAATTAATCCTTGACTCGACATGGGAGTCATGTCTTGGACACACCACTTAGAATCAACATGAAACTAGTAGGGGCACTGCCCCTTAGACCCCATGATGGATACTATGCACCATGGTGTTTAAGGCATGGAGATAGAGATTTTTGAGAATGTTGACATAGAGGGTGGGTGATTTATAGTGCTTCTAAGGATGTGTGGTAGAGACCCATGGATATTCTCAAATCACACCTCCCATCTTCAATAGAAATGGATCCCATTGCGCTAACTTTTGGGAATGAGTGTGCAAGTTACTTCTACGGCTGAGGGATTACATGGTTGACTCAAATATTCATGCATTGAAGTTCCATAATGTTTTTATCCTATTTTATCTTAGGGATATGGATGTTTCAATCCCACATATGGGATCATCCTTAGGAGTAGATTTTAATATTTCAAGCATACTACTCCTAAAGGTATGGTTGGCCAACAATGATATAAAAAATTTCAAACTCATGTACATCACAAATTCCTATAACATGTATATAGTTGAAACATAATTACCTACTTGACAAGAATGTTACAAAGTTGTGATTTTCTTAGGGGTCATTAAAATATGTGTTTCTTTTGTCTTTATATGAAAAGTGGTGGTATTAATATCATCATCTGTATACTCAAACATGGAATTTAAATAGACCTAAAACACCTTGGCACAAAAATACATAAAATATATTGGATGAATCAAGTGGAGGATGAAAAACAATGTCACTTGGTGTTGAGAAAATTGTGGTTTTCATTGATGTCAACCCTATAAAGTCCTAAGCGAGGTCAAAGTGTTACCAACTCATTGTACCATCCATGCTTACTTGGCATCGGGCCAACTCATATCCATTCATTACTTAAACCAGCCAGACAAACTCTTAAAAACCTCTTAAAATAGGTAATATGCTAACATTCAGCGTTGGAACAGCAAACCTTAGCAGTTGGAATCTTGGTGGCCCATTCTGACCCATGATTTACCCTATGAAAGCAAAATCGAGGAAAGTTTAAAATTGAAGCGAAAAGATTTAGGTGGAGTTAGCTAGAACTCAGGCCAAAGCCATGCAGTAGGGATTGATCTAAGGCTAGCTCCTTAGCCTATAAAAGGGGTAGGGGTACCCTTTCTAATGAAAGGAGGAAAATCATAGCAAAGAAACTCAGCAATTCTTTGAATCCGTTTTTTTTGTCCCAACCCTTTAGCCTTTCCTCAGAAGCTTTAGGAGAATTCAGAAGCCAAAGGCAGGTTGGAGGAGGACAAGAGCCAAGGTCAGCGGGATAAAAGGCAGTGAAATAGAGTCTCTATAATCATTACCAGGGTGGAACCTTCATCTGCGGATTAACAAAAAGATACTTTTCCCGTTCCAAATGCATGAGTCTTATATGTTTCATTTGATTTATGTTTTAATCTCTAACCCTCTAGTAGAACAATAGAATGCATGCATAGTTTTGTCTTGATTGCAAGATCACTTTTTAGAACAACGAGAGCAGGGGATAAAAGCATGGCGAGGTCTACACCAAGCGGCTTGATAAAAGGTTGATTTGGTTCAACCCATGTGTTCATGTGAAAAAGGGTTTTAAGGTTTGGGGTGGTAGGTTAAAGTGATTTCTGAAGGGTCTGATGTAGAGTTTAATCCCTAGCTTGTTAGTGGTAGGAGTAAACAAATTTCCTAGCAATTGTGACTCCAGGGGGAATTTCTATTTTAGGAGTTTCAATTTGAATTCAAGGTTCTTGGGTAGTTCAAAGAAGTTGAGTTTTTGTTTTCTTGTTGTTTTTGTTTTCTATTAGGTCAAAAGCTAGCAGGGAAACATGGTTATCAATACCAGTTCTCTATGACTGACGCTCGACATTTTCTATTCGGGACCTGCAGGAGTACCATAGCGGTAGCTCTGAAGGCTTGCCCGGCGTGTAACCAGCGCCCTAACCATTGCGTTTGGGCCGCTAGTAGTTTGATGGCGTGTGAGTGCTGAGATTAGAGAGGCGATCTCCTCTCTTCACTGTCGAGTTTACCTTTACCGGGGAGAGCTACCGGATCTGTCAAAGATCTTGCTAGTTTATTTATCTTGTTTGGAGTCTGCTTTATTGTGTTTGAGGATTTTGCATTTATTTTTTTCCTTTTTACGGTAAAATACAAAGCATACAAGCCTTTTTGGGAATACCAGTTTGTCAATACCAAAGGCCTTTTTCAAGTCTGGGCTACCTATGTGTTGTTTTATATTAGCCTTTATATAGACCTGCGGCCTGTTCAAGTCTAGCCTTAGTGCCATGTATGTCTCTTCGGTACCGTTCAGCGTCTTTGTTGAGTAACGATGTGAGGGCTTAGTTAGGTAGATTTTCAGCCCAGGTGGAAGGTCGTTCCCTCTTGTGGTGAAGAGCTCCTCTCGGGGGTTAAGTCTGGGGCTACGGTCAATGATAAGTTAGGGCATCTTTTCCTTGGCCCGTGTTTTTAGTTTGATTTTTAAAAAAATTCAAAAAAATTATTGTTTTATGGTTTTTAGACAAGTGTTAGAATTGGTGCTTTCTTGGTGCTTTTTGTTAAATGCTTGCTAACAAAGTTACCGTTGTGAATCTGCGCTTTAAGACGGAACTTTATTTTGTTTTCTTGGTTTTGTGCTTTTCGTCATTTTCAACATTGCTTCATTTTGCAATTAAATAAAAAAAAAATCTCTTTGTCATTTTCTTCTTGGTTTTAGGATTGCATTTTGGTGCATCAATGGCTAGGAAGAAGTCTCATTCGTAGTTCTTACCTTGCATTTAGAGTATAAATGCTTCCTTGAATCTGAGTGAAATTAGCAATTATTTTGTTACATGATATCTTAGTAAATTTGAAAATAAAATAAGTCTTTCTTGTTGAAAGTTGTTGGTTTTGCATTGTTTATAAAGCTTTTGTTTCAAAGCATTTCTTATTCATTTTGCTTTGAGTCTTTTTACACACCATTAGTTTTACTTTCATACCTTGTGACTTAAAATCCCGTAAAAGCAAGCGCTAGTTAAAATTAACTAGACTTTTTGTTTTGAAGAGTGCATACTTAGCTAAAGGACTAGGAGCCTTGGAAGATAGGTTGAAGTAGAATTCTCCAAGGCCATCAAACCAAACATTAAAGATGCATCGATAGGAGTGTAAGAAGTACAGCCCCTTGAGGGAATTATCCCGGACCCCCTCTAACAGGGTTAACTTTTAAAGGTGGCGTAAGGAAGGTAGTGGGAATAACCCCTCAAAGATGGACCGAGTAGTGGAGAACATATAGAGGATTTATTAATGGATTTCGTTTACGTGCCGCGGGGCTTGATGGGTCTGAATCGTTCGTGGTCCTGGAGTTGTCTGCGGACTATTTCTCTGATACCACCGCCAGCGGGTTTACTATACCCTGCTCATTGTAGTCTACCGACTTCTCGGTATGCAGCGGTGAGCATTCGCGTGCTAGCAAACCTAGTTGCACCAATATTTTCTAAGGACGCTACCTTGGGTAGCTGCGGAGTGCTTACCAGCGATTACCTGGACGAACTTATCCGGGCCATGCTTTGCGAGTATACGGGAGGGAATTATGGCCGGAATTTCTATGCCCGTGGCGAATTTGCTCCTGGTGTTGGTTGTTGTAAAGCTGTTGCAACTTCCAACTAGTTTGGTACTTGCCCGGTTATCTTCTAGGGGCTTTCTTTTGGTGCATGTTACTGTTTGTTCGTATAGAATACATTAGCATGTCATGAATCTTCTCAAACAGTGGAGGAGTTAATTCGTCGGTCATGAGGGCTTCTACGACTGTAGTCCGGTTATCTTGAATTACCCGCATACCTTTTGAAGGCGGAAGGCTACAGAATAGCGAGGTCTTCCGAAACTAGCGAGTTTTATTGCCGAACAAATGCGGAGGAATCGGCTTCTACCAAGATTTGATTGGTTACGAAACCTCAAGCTCTTGATACCGTTGGACATTATTGCGCCAGGAATTCAATTTCTGAATGCATGATTACCTAACCGGTGAAAGTGGAACCAAACTGCGGTACTTCAAGCTGGGAACTCTTCCATTCCATCAATTGCTACCGCGGGAGAAGCTTCTCTAACTTGCGCTGTCAGCCAGTGCAGGCCACCATGGTCTGCAGCGCCAACTCGTCGCCATGATGGATGCATTACATCTATAGCGGCCAAACCTCTTTACGCACCCTGATCTTGAAATGAGACCCTCCGTTTTCTCGCGGTTATGCCCTGGATTAAATTGCACCAGTCCTGCACTCCGCCAATCCACTTCTGGACTTTGGAGTGCAGGGGCAAAGGAGCTCTAAACCTCTGCGCGAGTCAACCAGGGGCATTCATTTTCCTTTTAATGCTTTTCCTTACTTTGGAGGTCATATTCCTCCTTCATCCCCTTAAGCTTGGTGGTATGCATTGTTAAGCGGTTAAATCCGAAGACGAAAGCCACTGGGATTCACTTGGAGGCGGGATTCAAGGAACCTCAGCAAATCGGCGGTAAGGTTCATCGCCGTTGTTTGGAGCGAGACATTTAGTAACAACCACGTTCCGCACCCTTTGCCTTTTCCAATAAGGCACTCCCACATATTTGAATGATCCACTCCGTGCGGTACTATTCGGCAGTCCGGGGAGCGCATATCACGAGGACCTTGGAACTCAACCTGAGGATCCGTTCCATCCTCACAGATAATAAGATTACGGTATTATTTCCCGCATCAGTGGAACCGGACGGAGACTTCATACCTCTTCCATCGGACGGCCCGGCATAGGGGTAATCCATCCCAAAGTCCGGCAAACACGATGAATTACCCAACTATCTATGTCCTATTTCGGGAATTAGCCAATGATGTCTCCACGGATGCAAAACCCTTACGCTGGCCAAAGCCATGGTTTCTACCAAAAACCCTGGCCAACAACCAAACTTCTCCTAGCAACCTGGTGCCAGTCAAACTCAGGACCCCTTTTTCCAGTATCGCGGCCAGCCTAAACTACCCTTCTTATGGCGGCATTACACTTTACTGGGTGCAACCGCGGTTATTACAATGATCCTATCATCGCAATCGCGTTGGCTCCAATACCAATGAAGTTTCCGCCCGGAGACATTCCAAAGTTTGAAGGCAGGCCTAACGAATATCTAGGTGATTACGTGACTACTTTCCACCTATGGTGCTCATCCAATTATTTGATGGATGAATCCATTCAGTTATGTCTCTTTCAATGAAATCTCATGATATTTTTTGTGAAATGGTACATTGAGCTTCAGAAGCGAAACTCACGATATTCTTCTTTTTAGCCCAGGCAGCGATGGCCTTTATAACCATTTCGGTTACGTAAGATACGGCCTTGAACCGCAGGTTTCTAGCCCTAATTCCGGTAGACAATGGCCGGACCATATCTCGGATCATATTGAGTGCGGCCTTAGAAAGAGAATATATCAAAGGTACCAGTCTCACCAGCATTTCTTCTTGAGTGTTTCCTTAAGTATTTAGTTCCGCAATTATCCAAAGGCGTCGCGACTTCAGGAGTTTTCTCAGAAGAATATGCCATCATAGGGGGCTCAAGTTTGAGCTTATCTATTCTCAACCTGGTTTATTATGCAACATTCTGTTGGATGCACCACGATCGATTATGGAAAAAACTAAGGCGAGAATTAGGACCGCATCGATGGTATGCGTTGGATTCCTGGCACGAAACCAAACATTGATCTGATTGACAAAACAATTGCAACAATTATCTAATTTCAACACTTGTGACCGACCAAACTAATGATTTGGTGCTGTTCCTCCTATTCAAGCGTGAATTACACTCTTGTGTAAGGCGGTAGCAAAGAATATTAGCGGCCTGAAGGAAGGAAAAACAGTATAAGGTAAGGGGGATAAAGAAACCAAGCGATAATGTCTTTGGCGGGGGCACCGGAAGAGGAAGGCAAGGAATTATCCATGCAATGGCTTATGGAGACCGCGGAGCCCATCTGTCCTCGACTTACCGATTGAGTTTATCACATAACAGCAGTAATGAGTGTTGACTAATCCAACTTCAGCCGGGCAAAGTTAGCTCCAGGACTCGCAGAGTCTTTGAAGGAGTTCCGCAAACAGCATCCTCAAACAATTCATCTTCTGTGAATGTATACATGGTTAAAAGTGATTCTTTCATAGCAACTTCGTCATACGACTATAACCAAACCAAAGCCCACGAAGGAAGGAAGAGCCGAGGATCCCATCTCTTCCTCTGGTCGAAGGCGTTAGATGAAAACAATGGCCGCGCGTGTTCAAAGGTCGTTCAAGCGTAACTTCTCACAATCAAAGCGCGAAAGTGCCCATAACTGTGGTGGAAGTTTATCACCGATCCACTTGTGCTATGTCGCTTTGGAGGTCCTCCAAAGTTTCCGTTCTCAGAGAAAAGCCTTGTTGATGCTTTAGGCTCCTCACGGACTTATAACACGGAATTACCATCATGTTGAATCTGGTGACGAAACCTACGTTTTCCATACCGTATCGTTCGGATAGTGGCTCATCAAGGGAATTTTACCGGAATATCTTAAGCCGCGGTGGTGAAGCGAAACCCGACTTGCATTATAACCGTTAGCATCTTCCGGAAAGACATTGGTCGAGCACGGAGTTGTCTCAGTCACTACTCCTCAGCGTGTTGATAAGTGCGTTCTTCGGTAGCATGGCATCATTCCTTCTTTCCGGGTGGGGTTAAGGGAGGGAAGAGTACGTAATCGCGTCGAAGTAGAGGTAGTTGATTCCCCAATCGACTCTGACTATTGTTGGAGTCATAGTTATGGACTTATCTGCGATACAAGCGTTGAGTAAGCTCAGATCTGAAGTCTTATTGTTTCCACATGAAGGCCGATGGTGACTATTGATCAATTATCAACCTCTCGACCTGACTTTGGGGCATCCACGTTTCCCATGATAGATAATCCTCAAGGTGGTGTCATCAACATAGGAGTTAGTTTGTGCCCGTCTTTGATGGGTACTTTCAATTACCCGCCTTTGACTGGTAATGTCCATTACATGTTGGTTGTCCCCAACCAGCCTAGGACTGAAATCATTCAAATATTTTCGTTTTGCACGACTTACTTTATTGATTCGTGGACTCTTCCTTCCACATCAACCACGATGGAAGGGCGAACCTTGGCTGGCATATCCATATGATAGCGAGTAAAGTACTCTTTTAGTCACGATGGCTTCAGCTACTCCTTATCTGATTCCCGCACAAGAGTTTGATTCACTCTTTGAGCCTATCTTGGCTCAGGATTCTCTTACCGATGTCGATTCGTTGGATTTAGTCTTGCTTATACATTAGAGCTATAAATCAAAGCAATGGTAAATTGGACCAAACCACGGGAAGTCTTCATCCACCGGATCATATTTCCTCGGAGTTACGCGAGATTGGCGGGATAATTCACTATCTCACCATGGCCAGGATCAGCCTTGTCCATTAACCTCTTAGCTGCGAGGGATATTATTTATCTTTGAGGAAATGCGTGACTATAAACGCCACGATTTCTATCAATATCTCAGAGCCCGGCATCGTAGAATGTCTTCGCCGGAGCGGATATACCGAGAGAGATTCAGTTACTACCGATCTTTGAAAGTGCAATGTTTTTGCTTAGCGAGTCTTATGAAATGTCGGGCATCGATCGAAATAGTTAGTCACCGCAGAAATCCACAGCGTATACTGATGCTAAGCTTTGCTTTCGACAAAACTTCCTCCAGTTAATCTAGGAAGCGGCCCGGCTGATTAAAATGGAGGTTGAAGTGCTCAAGGATGGAGTTTTTACCCTATTCAATTTGACTCAATGATTATCCAAATCCCGTTCAGTCGATAAAAAACAAGGCGGTCGTGTATACAGATTTCCGTTATTTGAACAAGGCATGTCTAAAGATAATTATCCAACTCCATTCGTCGACCAGATCATTGTTGATCAGATGTAGCGAGGTTAATGAAACCTTTTTCGTTAATGGATGGTTTTCAGGATGTAACTAGATTCAGATCAAACCTGAGGACCATCACAAAACGACATTCATTTTTTTCGTGGGGTACATTTGCCTATCACAAGATGCCTTTTGGAAGTTTGAAGAATGTTAAGACCACTTTCGGCCGAACCCATGTCTTTTATTTTCCACGACCTCAAACATATAGTCGGGGAGCCTATCCTATAGATAATGATTGCGCATCCGCGAAAGATCATCCTACACCTGCGGACTCATCGCACGGAAACCATCGCTACTTAAGTTACAGCGGAATCCAACAGAAGTCTGGTTACTGCGCGTTAAATGGGGGCGTTGTTAGGATTTCATAATTGATGTCAACCACGGGGATCATAGATGATCCTCTTTCAAGGTGGAGTGATAATCGGTTGCCCTACGCCTGAATTTTACAACCTTGAAGTCTTCAAGGCAGAAATGAACTTCGCCGGCCTTCTATGTAATATCGCTACGAAATCATAGCGACTTCATCTAAAGTTTCTTGAAGAAAGATGTTCCCTTTTAAGGACGAAGCGGTAATGCTCTTTTCGGTACGCATTGAAATAACATCTTACAACCGCACCACAGCCGCAAATTATATAAGGATTTCCCTGTATATCGTACGTAGAGTCAATATAGGCATGGTTTAGTTGAAGATGATTTTGTTTACGAATAAGATATTACTGGTAAAGAGCCTCGTGGGAATTTGACAATTATGCTCATCTCGAAGCTTGCATTGGCGGTAGGTTCATGCTGTCAATGGTTCCGTCACTATCGATACGTTTAGCAGACCACCGATGCGTAGGCATCGCTTGAATCCATTTGGTACATGGCCCGGCCGATACGTTATGGTTGAAAATTGGTATATGGATGGTCATCCTCAAGAATTTAACTTAGACTTCATTTCAGCAAAGTCAAAAAAGTCATTGGTCTTCGTAAAGCTTATTTTTGAATTTTTGGTTGAGTCAGGTGATGTTGTGTTTGAGGAATCGCCTATCCGGGGATATATGTTTTTAATCGAATCCTCGGTCCACGGTAAATATATACTAATCTATCTCTGAACTTTGAAGTGCCCCACCTCTAATTCTCATCATGAGCGTCACCGTATACGCCATCAGGCCAAGAACTATCTCATACTCAATGATACATTGTATGGGAGAGGTGTAAACGTATCTTGCATCACGATGTCTCACTCATGAGGAGGTGATGCATAGTGCTCAGCGATTGTGTCATATAACCAGGGCGTAGGTAACTTGTCAGAGTTATCAGCAACCCATAAAATCTTCACGAGAAAGGTGCCGGCCTTGCAGCTTATCAAAGGCGTATTGAGTCGGTCAAAGAAGTGCCATCTGTGCCATCTTCTCGAGGAGATAGAGGGCACATCAACTCCCATGTTTCTTTGTCCGCCATACCGGTCAACTACACTAAATGGTAGAGTTGATTACACTGCAACCCCTTGACCCGGGGAGCACTTAGCTATATCATTGTAGGCACATCGACTGCTTCAGCAGAAGTGGGTGAGCTATGCCAGAAGCGTTCAAAGATGATGCGCAACTCTCTTCTTATTTTAACCAGTTAACCAGCGGATTGAGTTGGGGGTATGGCGGTCGCTGGAACGAAGCGGTGACCGGATGGCATCGAAAGATGCGGGTTGCGGCAAAGAAGGCGCTGTCGTGCTGAGACGACCGGGATGGGGCTGGCGGGCGGGCTGACCGTGCGATCATCGAGGCGCCGATCAGCCGTGCAGTGTTATGCTTTCATCCATGGGCTTCATAGAGACATCGATTAGGAAGGCGCAGCCAGTTTCTCACCTTTCCAGTTTGCAATTTGGGAAGTGATCTTGCCGCTTCGGATATCAAATTCTCTGAAATTGGTAGTACAATTATTGCGAGACACTTATCCCACTTGATGATTCATTTTATGAAGCGGCGATGAACAGCGATGTCTATGCTTGAGGCTCGCCTAAACATAAGGTTAAATTAATCCAGTATGATAGGTCCACGTTAGTCCCTCCGGATTTTTGAAGGCGACCCAATGCTTCAGTTTCACGATAGATAAGGACCCCCTAGGCTGAGGAAAGTTCAAACCTATGTAGTTCGGACCCTTCATTGTTAAGGAGGTTTAAAGAAGGGTGCTTATCGTGAGCGATTTTGGAAGATACTTTCGGCCGAGACTGAAATGGTCTTTCACCTCCAGAAATTTTCTACTCAGCAGGTCCTTTGGGTAACTTTTTGTAACATGTGTGTAGTCTTTGTACTATTACTTTACATTTCTTTGGCATTAATATGGGCGATGTCATTAATATTATCTTTACTGCATCACAATGGGATATGAGTGAGTCAAAATTCATTGGGTATCTTGAGATGATTAACGCTAGTTATTTACCGGAGGCTTGCCTCGCTGACTTGATAATCTTTACACCCGCGAGGGTGGTTATTTATCTTCCGGAGGATATGCTTGGTACCAAACGATATTTACTTCAGGTATAGGCGCTTATTAGGTTAGCCGTGATGCGTTGTCGTTGAGCATGCTTGTCTCGGGTCTATCTAGAATCTCAGGCGGATTTGTGTCGCGATAAGCAGTATCACCGAGATTGCATGACCCAACTTTACAAGCGGTTCCTTAGTGCGATCTCTTGGAACACAACTTTGATTATATTACATATTTTCAGCATGAATTTCCTAGGAATCCTAAAATCAAATCCATAGATACTCTAGCTAATCATTTTAGATTGGCATCTTTCTCACATAAAAGATCATGATCATACACATGTAAATGCATTTTTACACATAATCCATAAAGACACGGAAAAGAAATAAAAACCATATATAAACATTTTTAAAATCCTCGAATTACACTAGATGGAAGCAAGTGCCTCCAAAGAATTAGGAACCTAGCGAGTCATTAGAACATGCCTTCAAAAATATGCGTATGGAGTGCACAAAGTAGCACATAAAAGTCCTACAAGTTTGTTGTTGAGGGCACATGGAGCCTGTTATATAAAAAACGGCCTGACCTATGTCGGGACCCGTATTGAGGGTACAATATAGGAGTACGCAGAATTGCTTAAAGTCCTCTATCTCGCCATGGGAATCTGCGAGGTGGCGTAGTGAGGGAGTTCTGCTCAATCTTCCTAAGAACCCTCTCGACCTCTCTTGCTGGTAGGTTCCCTGTATTGCTCCCAGGCGAA
The DNA here is from genome assembly GCA_010110895.2 of Picea sitchensis. Classification (NCBI taxonomy): domain Eukaryota; kingdom Viridiplantae; phylum Streptophyta; class Pinopsida; order Pinales; family Pinaceae; genus Picea; species Picea sitchensis. Next base: position 148,529 of record SNQJ01S0003718.1, on the reverse strand, counting down.
GAAGCGATAATCGTCGATCAGTCAAGGTCAAAATCAACACCCATCTCGCTCCCTCACCGGGGAGGCACTGGTATCATTGGATCTCTAGAAAAATCGATCGGCATATACCGTTGAAATCCTCGATGGTAGGATTTATGCGACGGCATGCAAAAGTCATCGTTGAAGGCCTCATTGGTCCTTCCACCGCCACAACCAGCGTGACAGCAATCTTTGCCCATCGCACCTGGGAAGAGTCGCCGGATGTCTATAAGAGCTGTCGGTAGGAAACATGGAACTCTCTCAAAAGAGAACGAGACCGAGGATAGTCCAAACCGAGATTCCTGCCATTAAAACGCAAAGGTATCAGGCGACTTTGTCATGCTTGCCGATCGGGTAATAATTACTCAATCAAAGTTGTGCATTCGTACCTTGAATTGATTCATGCAATGGCGTGATACTGATGTATGCCGAGGCGGTAATTAAGCCCAATGGCGATAAGATGAATGCAGTAGAAATTTGGTGATAGCGGTATCGAGGAAGTCTACGATTTGTCCCTGTAGGGCAATGTTATTCCTCCCTATCAACTCGAGGACTTTTGCCGGCCGTGGGAAGATGCGAAAGTTGGCGGAGTTCCCCTCTCACGGGCCATCAAAAATGAATATCCTCGATGGTGAGCACCAAGGATTGCCCTCTATCATAAATGCCTCTGCATCTGGGTGCCAATAGTCAACCAGAATTGGAATTATACGTGTTGGTAGCATGAATGGAATACGGGGAAAAACTTTACCAATCCACGGTATTCTGAAGCCCGGTAGCGATACATATTCGGATCTGCTGACCAGCGCCTCATGCTCCTTCTCTCCTCCATTGGACATACATCACTGCTTCCAGACACACATAAGGGAAAAGGAGGGAGTTTAGTCTTCATTTAATCACAAATTCCATCACGCGGAATGCCAGCGGGCTAATGAGCGACGGTCGAATTACCGTGATGCGGCACAACCGAGTACAGCGGTCCTTCGGGGGTGAAGCGGTACTTTGAAACAGCTTCCGGGCGCAAAGGTGAAATGGCATTTGATTTGGCGCCGCCAGTCCAGCGAAGTTTGTTTAGATCCCGCTGAAGCTCTCCCAGCGGAATCACGATCTTTGGCAAGGGGGTCTTTTGGCTCCAAAGTCAATTTCTAAATCAGCAATGAAATTTGGTAATGAAATTTTGCCGACTTCTATTATGAACTTTACCTCTTTTGTCCATCTTTTTGCCCCTTTTATCGTTTCTTTATGCAAAACCAGGTTTTGGGTAGATTCCCGGGGTTATATATGAGATTTGATCGAATTATTGGGACATTTTCATTTGAGTTTAGAACATAAAAAACAAATTATACATAGATGGTCCATAAATTTTTTTTTTCAAACATCCTTTGAGCATATAGGGTAGGATTCCATCCCAACGTCGTTACTTTTGTTTTTCGATAGGATGGGAATCCACCAGTTTGTGACCACCGGGCAGATCATATATTCTCTAGAAATTCGCCGCTTGGTGGTAGAGCGGCAAAACATAAGGATGCCACAGGTGGTCTGGTTGCATTATGAATTGTCTATGTAGTTTTCTAACAACATTATGAGCTCGTGAGTCCATTATAGTCTTTCGAAATCTGATTGGGCATATTTGCATGGATTAGATTTTACTCTTTGTCTTACCCTCGGACTCCCAAAACATAACAGTTCTCCTTTTAAGCCCTTTTTAGACCTGGCAGCGAAATATTATCAGCGATCTTGTTGCTTTAAAGCAATTAAGTGAAATTTAAATCCAAATGCCTTCAAAGCGGTAGTTTACCTTTTAAATTGAATGGTCAACTATGCGAACAAAGGAATACTCTATCGAATTTCCAATTCTTTAGAAGAGTATCCTCGGAATTATAATTTTATTCCTTTTCGGGCTGAGGGACCAAATTTACGAAAAAGAAACCCCGGAGTCCATAGTTAAACTCTTTTCGGACTCCTTAAAATTGAAAGAGATTGACAAAGTGACCTTATTCTTTCACACTCGTTAAATGGTCGAGAAGAACATTCACGGCGAATTATGGATAAAGCTTTTTCGGACTCCTTGCGAGTGAAAAAATGGCGAGTGATCTTGTCCTTGTACTTTTTCGTTAAAATGGTTTTTGAATTAACGTCTAATTAGATTATAGATTTACCCTTTTAGAACCGGCTAAGGTATTGTCGAAAAAGTTACCTCACTGGAGTTTCCTTTTATTCTTTTGGACTCTCTAAACATGAAAATCGCGAGGATTACAGCCTAACAGGCTGCGATTAAACTTACATACGAAGGATGTTACCATTTATTAATGTTCCTATAAGCGTGCATCCTTTACCCATCTGACTTGATCTGAGTTTGCTTTTCGTCGCCAACACCTTTGTACTGGAGGTTTTCCGGTATCATTCTACTAGAACATAGTCTTGTCCTTGTGCCTTAGCTTGTATGTTTTTGACATTCTCCTCCTCAGCACATGGCGTAACATTCATTTATTCTTTTTTTTTTTTTTTTATATATATATATATCAAATATACCCCAAAAAAAGTGGATGGGAAAAGTATTTTTCTTTATTAGCGGGATTATAGCAAAGTGCCACTTTTGGATAAAAGCACATCATCCATTTTAGTTCGTGAGAATTTGGTATGTAGTACACAACCTTAGGAAGATTTTGCTTTCGTTATCTTGGGTTTGTCCTCCACCGTTTATTTACTCTTCCAAACATATGGAGTTTGCGTTGCCTCACCTTCATAGACTTATGATTAGCAGATATGATGCCTGAGTCTTAACACTTGTCGTACTATTATTATCGAGAGTTTGTCATAGCACGAAGTCGGCCCATCACACTATATGTCTCTTGTCCGCATAGCCGTCCATCCTGAACGTCCAATTAAGTCCTTGTTCGAAATAAATGAATTTATCTGCCTAATCACTGATATCCTCTTATCTATTCCCAACGAGTCATAGAATACCTATGTGTAGTGAATTTGTACACTCATAATACACTCCTACTCATTTTCTGAAGATTTTGAAGTTGTTGCTCGAGACTCGTGCATCATCGGGGAACCGATGTCGAAACCGAGATGGATGCTTTCTATGCGTATGCTACGATTTGGGATGTAGCTATGTTGTGTATTGTTTATGGCTACTCTTTATAGTTGTTGACATGGATCTGATGTATTTGATTGGTATCCATAAGTTGCGATTTATCCAGAGCATGGAGTATGCCATACCAGTGAGACATTGATATTTTTGCGGACACCTCGCAGTTCGATTTCTGCAGGCTCCTCATTCCGGTATCAATACAGTTAGTAAAGGAGTGGTATTATTTTGACCATCGGTGCTCTTGACCCTCACAAATTAGAGGGCATCACATTATAACCTAAATTCACCCATATGCTTACTAGCATCAGACCAATCATTCCGCCGGTACGGAAGCCATCGCGAACGAAGCGCAAACCTCTTAAAATAGGTAATCCACGCCCTAACCCATTAAAACGGAATGCTGGCAATATACCAGCACGCATCGTTGGAACCACTAAATTACAGCCCATTTACCCTAACAAAGCAAAAATTGGCGGAAAGTTGCAGAATGAAGCGGCTTTAGGTGGTTGGACTCGTCATACGGCGAAGGAAGTTAGTCTAAAACCTAGCTCTTCTAGCCAGCATATAAAAGGGTAGAGTCTGCCCTTCAGAAAGGAGGAAAATCATAGAAGAAACTATGCCCAGTTGCTGAATCCATTTTATCCCAACCCTTTAGCCTTTCCTCAAACTTAAGGAGAATTAAAGAAAAGAAATTGGAGGACAAAGAAGAGGAAAGGCCAGGATGGGGATCAAGGCGGTGGCGTTCTATATAATCATTGGCGATTGGATTCATCTTGAGATTAATAAAAGATACTTTTCCGGTCCCAAATACATGAGTCTCATATACGTTATTTGATTTATGTTTAATCCCTAACCCCCTAGTAGAACAATAGCGTGCATGCAAAGTTTTGTCTTGATTAAAGTTCGCTTTGGAAGGTGTAGCGAAAGCAAGAGGATAAAGTGCGACGGAGGATCTACACCAAATGATAGTAACAAGGTTAGTAGTTCCTTCCATGTATGCATGTGAAAGAAGAAGGTTTAGGTTTAAGGGTAGAAGGTTAAAGTAATTCCTGAAGGGTCATGATCGCATGCAAGTTTAAAGCCCTAGCATTTTAGTCCATGAGGGTAGAATTTCCCCACAACAAAAAAAGGCCTATAAGTGATGATTTTATTTTGAAGGAGTCTCCAAAGTGGTCCCATAATGTTGTATCTTAAATCATGGCCCTATAAAGAATATTCTTTGAACCGATACAAAGATCCTAAGATAAAGGACGCGAATGCTGTTGGAGAACGGTGGCAGAAGCCCCATATAAATTAGCCGAGGTAGATGCCGGAGCCTATAGTTTTTTTAAGAAAATGAGTATGAAGGAGATTAAAATTAATCTCTAACCCTCTAGTAGAACAATAGCATGCATGCGTAGTTTTGTCTTGATTGCAGGATCGCTTTTTGGAAGGAGCAGCAGAAGCAAGGGGATAAAGCGCAACGGAGGATCTACACCAAATGACGATAAAAAGGTTAGTTGGTTCCTTCCATGTTTGCATGTGAAAAAGGGTTTTAGGTTTGGGGTAGAAGGTTAAAAGTAATTTCTGAAGGGTCATGATCTGCATGCAAGTTTAATCCCTAGCTTGTTAGTCCATAGGGTAGAATTTCCCCACAACAAAAAGGCCCTATAATTGATGGGTTTATTTGAAGGAGTCTCCAAAGTGGTCCCCTGCTGGCATATCTCTAATAATGGCCCTCGCAAGAATATTCTTTGAATAGGCCTACAAGAATCCCTAGAAGTTAAGAAAAGAAGTTACAATGTATTAGTCAAGAATCCTTGAAAATATGGTCATGAAGCCCCATAAGTGTGGTCGTGGAGCCTATAGTTTTTTTAAGAAAATGAGTATGAAGGAGATTAAAAGTGCATGAAAACCCTACATGGATTGATATTACTTTTCAATCCATTTCAAACAATATGTGGCATGCCATGTGGTTCCTCACGGTTGAGGAGATATGCCCTCTTAAAGATGATCATGTAAAATTTTTCCCTAAACAATTGCAAACAAGAAGTTATAAGTCAACCCCATAATCAAGTAAAGGAGAAAAAAAAATGGAAATAGGAGGTTATAGGTTGGACCTAAAGACAAGTAAAAGAAGTACTTGGAATAATATAAATACATGTCAAGAGCCTCTCATTTTTATCAAGGAAGCTTATGATCTCTTAGCGTAAGTTAAGTAGCAAAGTTGTGTGAAGGAGGGAGTTCTCGAAGCTGCATATGTGAGAAAGGTTTTAGGGAAACCCTATCTGAGGTGACCTCCACAGGTCAAGTATAGGTTGTCCCATGAGGACCCCACTAGTTTTCCAAGACTCGTCACATGAGGCCCCGCTAGTTTCTCAGTACGGTCCTATGAGGTTGAGAAAGGATTTGAAGAAGATGATATTTTCTTGGTGTTGAAGTTGAGGAAGGTTTGATGATATGAGATCTCATGCACTAGGGTTTTCACATGGTGAAAGGTATGTTTTTCTATATTTATTCGAGGCATATATGGGAGGTTTTTGTACATGATTGAGGCATATCTTGGTCATAATTTTGGGAATATGATTTAGGGGACATTTTGGATATCTTGGCATAAGATTTATGTGGTTATCGATGTTGAACCAATTTTGATGATGATGATGTATCAATATCGATGACAGTAATAGTGGAAAGTTGCTTCTCTTATTAGTTCCTCCTTCCACTTGGTTCTAGAAAAATTTTGGAAGTTGGTGCTTCTGGTGGATGTAATGTTCTGATACATTAAAAACTGTTATGCGGTTTTATCCCATTCTGGTTTCCACATAAAACTGTCATGTACTATGTATATGTGGTTATATGTTTATGATATCTTGAATGAAATCATAAGTGATAATTTTTTTATAACTTAATGTTTACATGTTCTGTTTAAAAATGGTGAAAATTGACTAATATTGATTCACCCCCCTATCAATAGTATTGAATATTCCAACAATTGGTATCAGAGAAGGTCCTTCAGAAACATTATAATCACTAGAATATAGATCATGGATTTCACTAAGAATGGAATGAAAGTGTTTGGTGGTCAGAACTATGCCTTATGGAGTAGAAGGATGAAATTGTGTTTGCAAACACATGGATTTGAGGTCTAGCAGGTAGTAGTGAACGAATAGAAGGAACCTGGCTCCCCCCCAACATATAAAGATGAAAATAAAATTTGTGAAGATACTTCGAAGGATATGAATGTTATTCTGAGTGGTTTGGTTAATTTAGTATATGTCAAGGTTATGCATTGCAACTCTACTAAGAAAATTTGGGAAAAATTCGATTTTTTTATGAAGCAGATGCTCAAGTCAAGGGGGGCAAGATTCAATCTTATAGAGGTAAATTTTAACAACTCAAAATGAAGGAAGATGAAGATATCATCTTATTTTCTGCAATTTAATGAAATAGTGAACATTATTAAAGGATTAGGAGAAGAAATTAAAGGTTCAATAATTGTTCAAAAGGTACTAAGGTCTCTTCCAATGAGATTTGATCCTAATATTTCATCCCTAGAAGAAAGAGAATATCTTGTTACATTGAGCATGGACGAGCTACATGGAAAAATTATAGCTTATGAGACGAGAACATACCAAGATAATCCATCCAAGAAGGACGCAAATTTCAAAGCATCCAAGAAGACAAGAAAGAATAAGAGAAAGTTAAAGTCAAGCTTCAGTTGTAGCAATGATTCATATGAAGATGAAGAAATAGCCAACTTCTTGAGGAGGTTGAAGAAAGGAACTGAAAAGTACAAAGGTAAGCTTCCCTTAAAGTGCTTTATTTGTGGTAAAATTGGTCATTTTGCTTCCAAATGTCCTTATGATAATAATTTAGATAGTGATGAAGAAGAATTTTCAAAGAAAGAAAATAAATATCATAAAGGAGACAAGAAAATAAATCAAGGAAAAGTATTCAAGAAAATTCTCTACTAAAGAGAAGATAGTTCCTCATGTGATGATGATAATGATAGTGACAGTGAATTAGAAAGAGTGTTCTTTATGGAATCGGAAACTTAGAAAGGAAACCTTGAAAATGCTAAAGAATATTATGAAGAAGCAGAAGTGGATTTTGAGGCATAAATTATCAGTTCTTTAAGTGATCTAAAGAGAGAAAGGAGGAAAAACATGTCCCTCAAGGAAGAATTGATCAAGCTAAAGGAGGGTTCTCAAAACCCTAACAATTTTTTTGAAGAATTCTAGTAGATTATCATAAATCTAAAGGTTCATTACGAAGAAGCCAAAGTGATTGAAGAAACACTCAAGAAACAATTGAAAGAAAATAAGAAAATAAATAAATCTTTGGAAGATGAAATAGTATCACTAAGAAAGGAACTTCAAAAAAAGGACGTCTGACAGAACTTTGGTGACAACATGGAAATATTGGATGAAATAATAAACATTCAAAGGACATGCTATGAAAATTCTGGACTAGGATACAAACAAACTCATACTAATAATGTTTCAAGCTCCATAATGACAGAAAATGAAGTAGAACAAAAGAGTTATGCAAAATTCATCATAGTTCCCATCAATAAGGAAGAATGTAAGTCTTCAAATGAGAATATGTAAGTAATGGAGATCATTGAATAAGAAGATAAACCAATCATAGGAACACGAAATAAACAACCAACAATGGAGAGGACTCAAGAATAATATTACAAGAGAGTTTCACCATATTGAATATCTCCCACACTCACGTACAAAACTATCCTTCTTGGATTATGTTATTCCTGAAACAATTTTGGGAACAAGACTATAAATTGTAGAGATTATTCTAAGAATAGAAGAAACTATCTAGGCTACTCTAGGAATAATTATCTTATAAAAACTCGTGAAGCTTATAATAGAAAATATAATAGTTTTGGATCATTAAATAATGAAGTAGAATGCTACAAGTTTAACAATTTTCGACACACAACCAATTATTGTAGGGTGATTGTTCCTCCAAGGGAATTGAAGAAAGATTTTAAAACTCATGTAAAATAACCATAAAGGATATGGAAAAGGAAGTAGGATAATGTAAAAAACCCAACCCCCTAAGTACCATTTTAAGGGATGGGGTATTAAAATTTCAGTTTTTCTCAATCATCTCAATACCTCTTCTCGAGGGAACCATTGTCTTCTACTCCTCAAGATATTTCCAATGACATTTTCCATGCTCCAAACTGATCTCTATATCAAAATTTATGTCTTCTAAAAGTTCTCGAGCCTCCATTGCCCCAAGGCCACCTTACTGCCACCTGGTCTCTTAATACTCATGCCATACAATGTGGAATATTCTACCAGGCACATTATGTTCATACACCCAATCCCTTTACCTATCTTCATCATCATCATGGTTTTAATCCCACAGAGCCCCAAACATGCCAACATTAAAAGTTTTAATGATGATCCTATATTGAGACAGTGGCAGATACAACCATGCTTAGGCCGGGCATCCTACAGATCTAGTTGCATCGAAGATTGAAACTGACATGGGGATTATCATCAACACCCCAACCAAAATTTTTGACGATGATCCATTAATTAGACCCATATTAGGTCTGACGGTCCTAACATTGACTTGCATGAAATTCAACTCTTCTCCCATATTACGTCTCTCAATCTGATGGTCAATATTGACTCTCCACCCTACACCAACCAACAGTCAAAATATTTGCCACTTTCTTTGTCATCGATGTTTCATAACAACATCTAACAGGTCCATATCTTATGCCTCGATGACATTACTCCTGTATCAATGGTCCATGTCTCATCGTCACATCTCTGTAGAGATCTACGACTCTCAATGTGTCCCCGATCTATTTTTTAATCAAAATTCTTCTAACACATCATCCTAATAATCCTGATGACGATACCTTAGAAATCAATGATACATATTCACTAGACCATGTATCCGAAGGAGAGAAATAAAATGAAGGTAGAGAGTACCTCCTTTCCCAACAAAGCCCACTTTTTTCTTGTCATCCAATTACATAGTGACATATGTCACTACTCATCCACATTGGCTATCATGGTGGAATCCTGATGGAATCATTATGTCAACCTCTCTTAGACGGGTCACAAGAAAATTAATTTTGGAGATATATCTCGCTTAAAGGAATATCGAAGACTCCCCTCAAGTCGCCAAATCCTGTGATTTCATCGACATTTTTGGATATCACACGAACTTGCTAACATTTCAAACTTCAAACTCTGAAGAATGACCGATATTTGACCATGCCCATATCTAACCATCCAGCTTGCAGTCTATGATATAAATATTTTTGGGTCCTCCACAGAACAATATTGTTTCTTCAACCATTCCACTCATGACACACGTCACCCCTAAGAACATGCTAACTACCACCTGTCTTGACACATGGCCCTACCACTTCCTGCCACCTAGGGTGACATGTGGAATTCATAACTAAACATGGGATTTTTTATCAAGAACCTCGATTCACCTTGACACGTGACACAATCTATTATATACATATGGTACCCTTTCCACCTAACGTGTGCCATTTGTCTTCCCATGGATTCTCACCTATAGGTGTCGTGTCATCATGACACATGGTATAACCCTTCTTGGACACGTGGCACCATCCATGTAACCCTATTAATCCTTTTAGGAGGGGATTAATGGTCTATATCGCCTTTCATAAGTCCTCCAATCATGACATATGAATGAACCAAATCTCCTCTCAGAGTTTCTTTTTTCACGAAAAATCAATGGTCTAGATTGACTCTTAGAGAATTCTTGTCGTAGTGTTTCTACTTTGGCCTCTAAATAAAATTCGACCATCTGAATCAGATGATGTTTTCCACCTAGCATATGATACCACCATGTACCTGACACCTAGTAATATGTTTCCATGTGTACCAGTTGCCTACTACAACATGTGTCACATCTGTACCCAAAGAACTATGCCTCAAAAGGGCCAAAACTCCCTAACACGTGGCACAGTATTTACTTGACATGTGGCATCACCCATGCTGTTACACATGGGATGAGGTGGGTATACATGTCTTCAATAAGTATCTATTTTGATTTCCCAAGTGTTGACACATGCCACAAGAACATTGGTTGGGTTTTTGTCATCCCATTCTCGCTACTCGCCAAGGAACATGTTAGGATCTTACAGTAGATAGACGACTAATATTTAATCTAATGGCTCTGATCAATGATCTAGATATTCCCTCGGAGCCTCCTTGTCAAAGATTATACATGCAATTTACTTTGAATGGCACCCCACGATAAATGGATAGGATCAAATATTTCTTAGATCTCGTTCAACGATCCATATTTGTATTCATAGTGAATTTCCTCTGGGAATACAACTTACTCCAAACATTACCCTGGGATGAACGACTAGGATCTATTTTTTGTTCCTATCCAATGGTTGTGATTCCTTCAGGATAAAAACCTTTGTTTTACACATATTGTCATTTTATATTCTGACTTATCCATTCAATAAATTCTTCTAAGTATTTTCTAAGGTTTTACTAGGACTTTAAGAGCTATCTCCTTGCTTCAGAAAACTACCAAGGCATTCCTAATTCACCACTTTAGGTGGATATTCACATCCTGCAAACTTCCTATACCAAGATAGGGGATTCTATGGAATATTTAAGACTCTTTGAACCCCATATAGGCCTCTCTCAGGCACTGAGACATTCCCATGCCTATCTTAGGACACGTTATCCTTTCTTCCTAGGTGTATTGTGCATTCTTAGTATATAAGCCTATTTTATTTTGATAGGTATTACACTATAGAAATACTTTTCTACACACCTAGGAGGCATAAACATATCAATATATCTAAATTTATGTTTACAAGAGGAAATCGATTGTACTGTTTCTTTAATCCATTTGAGGTAAAACATAAGGTCCTCCTCCTTATACATGAAATACACATACAATTAAATTTAGGTGTATTGTTATATGAGTACAATGAATTCCATTAGATCAATATCAACACCATTGACCAGGTATACAGGAGTACACCCAATCACAACATTCCATCCATACCATTAATTCATTACACATAGTATATGAGATACTTATTTGTTCACAAGATGTATCCAACCAATTGAATGTGGGTGTTCTCATTTCCACCCAACCATAGGATATTCATGCTTAATCACTTCTATTGCATGCCACCCCTGTGCCAAGACATGATACCATCATGGTATTATATGTTCTTACTCACACATTCTATTGCAACATATCTAATTGTCAAAGCCCCGAAACAAATCCCTTGTCTTCTCCAGACATGAGCCTCCCTTTGTCTTCCCTCATGCATGCTTATATTCCATGCCCCACATAATAAATTCCTCTACCTGTCCTCTTCCTTCTTCCAAAAGGAACTTCGTGGGTCAATCCTGGACTGGAGAGTTGGTACTTTGTTGTACCTTTGTATTGAAAACTCTATTGTCCTAGACATATTTTCCATATGTTCATTCATTTAGGGTGGTTGGTTGTTCAAATATCAACCCCTTTTTATTAACCATTTGGATTCAGCTGAAAGTTAAAGGAAATATGATAATTTCCTTCACATTATTCACCAAGGTGTATTGGGGTCTTTACATATGAACTCTCTTCCTGCCCCTCACTAATTCATCTCATGATATCATGGCCAATACTGAAGGATTCACCCCCACAGTCAGTTGTTGGTATCTCCTTTTGATCATTAATACATTCACATTGTTTACATGCCATTTCATGGAAATCATTAAACATGATTAATTACATACTAAGGGAAATAGGGGTGTTACAATACCCTCCCCCTTAAAGGAATGCCATCCTCGATGTTGTTTTCCTCTTAGCAATACCTGCCATGCCTTGTCTTTCAACCACTTTAGCAATGTCTTCCTTTCCCAATCTCTTGGCATTAATACATGCCTACAAAAATTTCAGACAACATGCATATTATCACAATTTTCATGTATGAACATTTCGTTGATGTTCGTAATTCAAAAGGAAAAGTTTACACATCAACACAATACTTAGCGGTGTAGTTCGAGGAGCTACATCATATGGTTGTCTTTTTTACTCGACGCATTGTCTTTCCTTGTCATACCTATTGTGTGCATGATCCCAGTCAATAGATGAATTTGTTTTAAATACTCGACTGATTATTTCACATGAGCTATCAAAATTGCCTCTTCCTTACAATCACTCACCTTTTAGGTTGAAGTTCAAGAATCCCCTTCTCTACTATAAATTCCCTCGGGATATCCATATTTCCTTCCTAGTATTTCTCGCACAATATGAGTTTCAAAGACTTTGTTGAGTCATACAGATGAAGAGTCTCCCAAGATTTCTATGTCGAAACATCCCTCTAGCTTGCTCTTCCACCAGAATCCATGTGGCTCGTGTTACCACAACACAACATTCTTATGACGATCATGACTTATCACAAAATTTTCTTGTCACACAAGTGGCCCTCTTCCATGCTTTCTTATTTGACAACCACCATATTTCCTCCATGGATATATCCTTTCATCTCACTTGTGTTAATATGCATACATAAATTGGTGAGATACCATTACCAACTTCAATCAAATTTTAATTATGTTACCTACATATTTTTAACTTCACATTTTCATTTCATTTTCATGTCTATTCCATATTGGAACCAGAGTTCACAAGAATGATATTTCTTCCCATAACAGTTTGTCTCTTTACAACTAGAAAACATTGGTCTTCCTCATGGGTTTACAATATTTCCATTACCAAGAACCTCCTTTATGCAATTAATATTTACACACCCAAACAAATTGTTAGGTTCTCATGCATATATATTCTCATTGCAAATTGCATTACAAACAATTCTTAATTTTTTCATTCTAAAAGTTGCATCACATTTATCTAAAGATGAAAGGAAACATCATTCCTTACATATACATCATTTTAGAATACCAAAATTTTCAAAATGAAATTCAAAATTAAATGAATTTAATCAGTGTGCCAATTTCCATGGACACATTCACATGAAATGCACAATTGTATTGTTTTTAGATAATTACTTTTCATGTTAGGAACTCTTTCCCTAGTGTGCTGGAGCTTGGCCAACCTCTTACCACGTGGTTCATGTTGATTAAGGTTGGTTGTCATTGATGTCAACCCTTAAACAAAGCCCTGCAGAAAAAAGGTTTGGGTAATGGACCCAAGATTGTTTGATGTAGAGATGACTCATTATTGTCTTTTCATGGTTGATAATAAGTAAAGATGAATGAACTCCAAAGTGGCCCCCTTATGGTGAAAGTCCTCACGGGAAGACGCTTTGTAGAGTAAGAGAATCCATGCTTAATTGTGGAATAATGAGATCCTAGATGGATATTTCTTGTCATTCTATTTCTGGTGGTATGTGGAATGTCACATAACTCCTCATGGTTAGATAGTTATGGCCATGAGAAGTTGGAGACCCCAGGTTTGGGTAATGGACCCAAGTTTGTTTGATGGATAATGGTATTAGTTATGATATATTTTCAGATAATAATATTCTATATGGATAGTACATGTCATTCCATTTCTGGTGGTATGTGGAACGTCACATAACTCCTCACGGTTTGAGAGTTATGGCCTTACGAAGTTGGATGACCCTGATATGTCATCTAGAAGCCCCAAAAGGTCAAAGTAGTCAAAGTGGTTTAAGATATTTTAAATGGTATATAATAAAGTGAAGTAATGAGTGTATTATAATTCAAAGTGAATACAAAATAAATTATTTCAATAATAAATTTAATGGAGAAATTACAAGTGGGTTAACCCTAAAATAAGGAAAGTGGGGCCAAGTGACCTAGAAGATGTTTTCAAGGAAGCTACTTGGAGAGTATAAATAAGAGGCAAGGCTCTCTAATTTTAATCACACTTGAGAATATTGAATATATATAGGTGTTTGAGGTAACCAAGGATATATAAGCCTAAATTATGAGGGAAGGTGAAGAAAATAAGGTTGAAATGCAAGGAAGGATAAATTCTCTTGATGGTGTTTTCTAAGGTATGTTATTTACAGGTCATCTCACCATTTTCACTATAACATTTTTTCTATAATGATTCATACTGTTAAATTGCTATTCCATTGAGAAAACATATCCAATTATATGTGGTAAATAATTCATCTTGTGGGTCATTATATTTTTGGAGTTACACTCCATGGAGTATAGGGTTTGTGGCTAGTCCTAAAACTAGTCAAAAACAGGCGTTTTGGGTAAAAATGTCATACATTATTCATAAAAGACCCAAATTCATTGAAACCAAATGTTTTGATTAGGTTACAGTCTTTAGTAGTCTGTGTAACAGTTTCATATCAATTCAAAAATTATTTTGTGCAGGGCATGCTCTACAAGGTCACTCTCTAGAATAATCCAAAATTCAGCAAGGTATGCTATTTTTTCTATAACTCCTTTTATTAGAGGTTCCAAGTAGTGAAACATGGAGGAATTGCATAAAACACACTGAAGAACATTGTGTGTTAGTTTAAGATATTTATACGTTACAGGTACAAAGTTATGATTACTTCAAGTTAGGGTTGTTGACTAATACAAAACTAGGCATGTGAGACTAAAGAAAAGTTTGATGAAAATGCTAGTCTCTTTTTGTTGAAGTTAAGGAAGGTTTGCAGGAATGTGATCATATGCACCATGTCTATTACAGAGCTACAAATCATATTTGGATGGTGAAATTAATGAGGACTTTTGGTTGAGGTACATGTTGAGTACATGGTTGAAACACGTAGTTGATGAGTTGGCACATACATAAGGTGTATAGTTGATGATGTTGGTACATATTGATGATTCAAAGTTGATGAGTAGTTGACACATGATTGGTACATATTTGGTACATGGTTGGATGCGCTTTTTTATGGTACAGGTTGATTACAGGTTATTTGGTACAGGTTGGTGTATGGTTGATGCACTTGTTTATGGTACAGGTTGATGCATGGTTGATGCATGGTTCAGATTTATTGGTACAGGTTTACAGTGGTATATATCATAGTGATAGGTTGACAGTGGGTCCATAATTATACTTCTACTTTAGGGTGGTAGGACGGGTCAAGGACATGTGACTGTAGCCACATTCTGGTTGTAGCTGGAGAACATACAGGGTTGTAGCCTCCTTCTAGTTGTAGCCAGAGAATTGGGGAGTTGGAGCTTCCCTCAGGTTGTAGCCTGAGACACTAGGGGGTTGGAGCCTCCTTCCAGTTGCAGCTAGAAAATAAAGGAAGTTGGTGCTTCCAATGAATGTAATTCTTTAAGACATATAATAAAAAGAATTATGTGGTTTTCTCCCGATTTGGGCTTCCACATAAAACACTAGTGTACTGTGTATGCGTATGTTTTTTCATTTGTTCATTTCTTATTTACTCTGTAGTTATTGAGTTATAATACTTCATTGATATAACACTTGTATTATATCGTTAAAAATGATTAAATTGCTCTATTACTGATTCACCTCCCCCTCTCAGTAATCCAACAATTGGTATCAGAGCAGGTTCCTTTAGAAATCAATTTAACTACTGAAAGGTAGATCATGGAGAGTACCAACTCATATAAAAATGGAATACCAGAGTTTGATGGAAAAAAGTATGCTTTTTAGAGCATAAGGATGAGGACATATATATAGGCATAGGTATTTCAAGTTTGGAAATCAATTGTAGATGGATACACAACACCAACAGTTCCACCAACAAATGACAAAGCAGTAAAACTCGGTGAGAATAATTAGAAAGCCACAAATGAACTTTTGAATGGTCTCAGTGATACGGTATTCACCAAAGTTACACACTTTAAATCTGCTAAAGAGATTTGGGACAAGCTTCAAAATATTTATGAAGGAGATACAAAAGTCAAAGAATCAAAGCTTCAGACTTACAAAGGTAAGTTCGAAAAACTAAAAATGAAGGAAGATGAAGATATCGTAGCCTACTTCTTACGAGTCGATGAAACAGTGAATGAAATCGTAGGATTGGGAGAAGAAATTGAATAATTTGTAATTGTTCAAAAGATACTAAAATATCTTCCTATGAGATTCAACCCTAAGATATCAGCACTAGAAGAAAGATCAGATCTAGACTCAATAAGCATGGATGAACTGCATGGAATCTTCACAACATATGAAATGAGAATTGAGTAGGAAAATCCAGATGTAAAAGAAGAAGCCTTCAAGGCATCCAAAAGATCAAAGCAAAAGAAAAAGGAACAAGAAGAATATAACAACAATAGTGATGCCTCAAAAGATGATGAAGAAGTGGCCAACTTCGTCAAAAGACTGAACAAGGGAACAAACGATAGGTATAGAGGTAATCTCTCTTTAATTTGTTTTAATTGTGATGGTATTGGTCATTTTGATAACAAATGTCCTCATAAGAAATAGAGAAATGATGAAGGTTACTCAAAAGGAAAACACACATATAAAGGCAAAAGAACTACAAAGAAAGTTTTCAAGAAAAGATTATACACCAAAGAAGACATCTCATCATTAGATGAAGATGAAGTCAGTGATAATGAGATGGGAATATTTCTATTCATGGCAGTAAAAGACTCTGAAAAAGAAGACTCCGAAGAAGAATATGAAGAAGATGAAGAAGAATGTGAAGAAGTCGAAGAAGAAATTGAAGAGGCGGAAGTTGACTATCGAGAAGAATTAATGTGTGCCATAGAAGTTATCAGAAGAAAAAAGAAGAAAAGCAAGAAATTGCAAGCAGAACTAGACAAGAAAAAGGGCACTCAAGAACTAGAAAAAATGATCACAAAATTGAAGAAGATAAAATAATTGAAGAAGAACTCAAAGAACAACTAGAAGAAAAGGACAAGATCATTGGAAACTTGGAAGCAGAGGTTGTCACACTAAAAAAGGATATTCAAAAAAAAAATATGCATAATAGCTCAAAAGTTATGAATGACATTATCAGCAGTCAAAAATCTCATCTTGACAAGTCTGGACTTGGATACAATCAGACAGAAAAGGGATCAAGCTCCAAAAAAACAGAGAAAGAAACAAATCTAAAGAGCTATGCAGAATAAATCAAAGAGGATAGGAAGATATACAAGGAAGATTACAGGGACACTCCTCCACCAAGAAGATTCAGATTTCAGAATCAACAACAAACAGATAAGCCTCAAGAAGAAGAACGATTCATAAGAGTACCTTGTTTCGGAAGATCTTCAACTCCCAAGTATCAAACTATATTTTTTGGTTTATGTTATGCATGTAATAATTTTGGACATAAAGATGTGAATTGCAGAGCTAACAACATGAACAGTAACAACTTTAAGAGTTATACACAAAGGGATTATTCAAGGAGACCTAGTGACACACAAAGAAGAAGTTACAACAGGTTTGAATCTTTGAGCACTGAAGTGGAATTTTACAAATGTAACAATTTTGGACACATGGCCAAGGATTGTAGAATGACATTCCCTCCTAAACAAGATCAATAGAATAACAACAGTCACAGACAAGAACCTCAGAAAATGACATGGATAAGAAAGCAAGATAAGTATAATAATGAAGAATGCACAGTCGCTCTACAAGATAAGTAGAAGAAACACGGTTGGTATGTTAATAATGGATGTTCAAAACACATGAAAGGTGATAAAGACAAATTTCTTACATTACGAAAAAAAGAAAATGGACCAGTCTCCTTCGGAAATGATAATTCATCCAAAATCATTGGAGAAGGCACAGTTCGAATTGGGAACAAGAATGAAAAGGCGCAAAATTTTCTACTGGTAGAATATATGAAACATAATCTTCTAAGTGTGAGTCAAATGTGTGACCAAGGTCATAAACTTTCTTTCAATTCAGAAAAGTGTGAGACAAGAAAATAAGGTTTAGGGAAATTGGTTGGTACAATTACAAGAAATTCAAACAACATATATGTGTTAAGTGAAATTGTAAATGAAAAGTTTTGTCTAGGAAAGGAAGATGAATGTTGGCTATGGCATAGAAGA
>SNQJ01S0003718.1:107298-117616 GCA_010110895.2 Picea sitchensis | reverse complement strand
CTGTATGGGTTTCCTCAGGAAATATCTGTCTCTGTGTTTCTCATATATGTGACTGATGCTGAATGTGCCATTGTTTATTTCCCTGCATTATTGTGATCATCATTTAGTGTTTCAGCAAAGAGTTTAAAAGGAAGCATAATTGTTTAAGCACGGTAACAACTGATTCACCCCCCCTCTCAGTTGTCCAACAACAATTAGGATCAAATATTTCTCATGTCCCAATCAATGGTCCAGATCTGTCTTTGGAATCCTTCCTTTGGAGTGCATTTCCTCCAGGACTACAACTTACTCCAAATAGTACCCTGCGATGAATGGATAGGATATATTCTCTATGATAATCCAATGACTTTGATTCCTTTAGGCTCAAAACATGAGTTTTATAAATATTATCAGTTTGTATCTAGACTTAGCCATTTAATAAATTCTTCTAAGAATTTTTTAAGGTTTTAACAGGACTTTAAGATCTCTCACCTTTCTTCAAAAAACTACTAAGGAATTCCTACTTCACCACTTTAGGTGGATATTCCCATCCTGTGAACTACCTATACCAGAATAGGGGATTCCACAGAACAATTAATACTCTATGAACCTCAAAGAGGCCTCTCGCAGGCACTGAGACATCCCCATTCCTATCTCATGACATGATTTCCATTCCTCTTAGGGGTGTTGTGCATTCTTATTTTATAAGTGTATTTTATTTTCACATGTATCGCACTATTTCCATGTAGTTATAAGACCCTAGGTTCAAGTTATTTAACCAAAACAAACCTTAGACATCAACCCTTTAGACATCACCCTCATGAAAGCGAAGTATCACCTGAAGCATCTAATGGGGCTACAGGAACCAAGTTTCTAATGGGAGTCCATCAACATAACCATTAATACTTATTCACCCTATGGAAAATATAATTATTTAACATCCTTTTACCAGTTATCAAATTCTCTGCCCAACGTTTTCTAAGTAACAGTCATTACTTTTACCAGAACAGTTGTGCAACATTAACCCATCCAATATTCATCAATACCCTAAACCCTAGTGTGCAAAAAAAATATAGTATAGATCATGACATAACTAAGCCACTAAATCATTCATTATTATTGTTTATCAATCATGTGTTAAACATATCTATATTAATCATGCATAAACATCACATCCATAATTATCACATCAACAGACATAGGCAACACAGGATTTTAACGTGGTTTACTCAATCCTTGGGATACGTCAACAATGGTTCACTTCTCATATTAATACTTGTGAAATAATCATCTTAGGCCTACACACTATGCTGGAAAAAGACACAACATACTGTAAACCCCAAACCTGCCTAACCGCTCTGTAGTGCAAGCCTATCTCTGAATAAAATATCTTCATCAATCATGAGAAACCTACTCTCTTACTCTCAACCTACTCTCTTCCTAGCATCCAACCTCATATTCCCAAACCATTTACATATTTATAAATACAATTTAGGGCTTAAAACCCTAATAACAACTTGTCCCCCCAAAACCCTAATGAGTCATAACTATTTTTCCTTCTTTAGCGTCGATCTGTTGCTTTCCCTGCTTTAGCATTGAACTACTCTGAGTTGTTATTTTTCCTACTTTAGTGTTGAAATGCTCTAAACTATTGGTTTTTCCCTAATTAAGAGTTTAACTTCTCTGAACTGTGCACCCTTTCCACACACTCCTATCATGACTTTTGTTATTTCCTCTTTTATGGCACAGTTCCCAAAACTTAGTTATTCTCATCCAAAATGCCTATCCACCAGGCCCCCAACACTCAACTATGGCTCTTCTCAAGCCACTTAATCCTTTTTCAACTTTTCCTTGAATTTTTCAAAAATATTCTTTGTTTTATTGGTCTTCTTCTTGACCTATGTTTCATTTGATAAAATTGTTTCTACTAATTCTACAGTGATATGAGTCTGTTGTTTCTCCTCATCTTGTTCCACTTCCTATTTGATCCTGCGTTGCACTTCTGATATATCCTCTAAAAATTTTAATGCTTCTTCCTATAATGTATCTATCTATTTCATGCAATACGTTTTCTCTTCCCTCAACTGGTTCATCTCAGCATATACTTTCTTACTCTCTTGCATTGTCGTCATCTTTTCAGCTAGTGGAAAACTACTAATGTTCCTTGATCTTATAAGCCTTCCCCTATGAATTTTAAAACTTTTGTTAAACACTCCATAATTCGACATCCTATGAGATTTGATTCCATACTTTTATGATGTCTTCATACAACTTAGAAAATTCTACTTTCAAAGTCCTGATACCATCCACAACTGTTCTTATTTTCTTCTCCCTTTGGTCTCTTTCTTATGGAGGTGTGATTGGTGTCATTTGTGTTTCTAACTCAAACATTCTTGTGTGGAATCCCTGGATGGATTCACTAATATTCACTACCTAATCTCCTAATGGAGTATCCACCTCGATTGGTACCTCCAAAATATCTTGGAAAACTTTGTCAAATGCTTGCTTCACTTGCTCTGCCTTCTGCGCAGTTGCATCCCTTTCCCATTCAACTTTGTTGTAGTCAATGCACATGCTTTCAATATATTTTTGTGGAATTAGTTGATTCATTAGATGTTTTTTCTGTGCGCAGGTTCAATTCTTTCACTATTCTAACCTGCAACCCCTGCAACATCTCTCCTGTCATCTGTGATATGAATAAGTCAAAGTGACTTAGTGCAGGAGCTTGCTCCTACATTTCTTCTGATGGGAGAACGATCATCCCTGGTGTCAATTTAACTATTATGCACTCCCCTGTTACTTATAATGTATGAAGGACTACTAGTATTTGTTCTTCTGGACTTTCTATGCTTGTCGTTGTTCCTTCAATTGTTTGGTGCACAACTGCTATCGTTGTCACTTCCATAAATTGGCGGAGTGCAGTAATTTATTCTTGTAGATTTCTGGTCAGTCCTTATTTCTTCTCTACCGCGCATTGAACATGTCATCAATAATATCTTTAAACTTCTCCCCAAACCTCTCGAATCCATCTTCCATTAGTGCCAATGGGCTTGTTTCCTTGTTCAATTTCTGCTTCTTCTAGTTTGGCACTGATTTGCCCTACTTTATCTATGTGTCTGCATCCTTCCTCTTCTTTCCTACACCATTCCTTAGGCCTGGTACTTCCTCAATTTCAGATTCTTATGTTTCCATTTCTTTTTCATGCGAGGGGACCTTCCAGTATGTGTCCCATTCCTCCATAATTAGTTTTATTCCCTCCTATGTTATTTATTACTTTATCTTGACCCATTCCTCTCTCAGGTATTTATTTTATTGTATGTACATATGATGACGATATTCCATGAACCACACAACTGGTTTGTAAGTTTCTACAAGCTGTGGAGAAATTTGTGGTGTATCCTGGATACACTATCTGATCATTTCCTTACACAGATAGAATTAAATTGTGTTCTCCAACTATTTTCCCTTTTGCGATGTGTACCACAAGTTTTGATACTTTCCAACCAAGAATAGATTACCTCTCATGCCCATAAACTATGCATCCTCTAGTTCTTTCCATGTTGCTAACACGATCAAAAGTAACAACCAAGAATAGTGGAATTCCATTCCATTTTCATGTGCTTCCTTGCAGTATATTAGGAATTGGTTTAGTAAAAACAATTCCCAACTCATCGTTATCCCTTCTATGCACTTCTCGGCCGTAGTTATCATGCCTATGGACACTTGGTATTTTATGCATTTTCTCAACAATTTTCACGCCAACTCTTGTGTCACAAATCCTACCATTAGATCACATATACTTGGCACATACAACTCGTCCACACTGATGCAAGAGCATCCCAAGACAACAAAGTGGAGAACAGATGGATATGCACCAGCGCACATTTTGAGGATGTTTTGAATTTGAAAGGATGAAGCATTAATGTAATATCTGGAAAATATATTTTTTCTTTTATGGTTTAGAGATTGTAACGCATATCTTGAGCAGTTTCTCTCATTTGTCAGTTGTAAGCTATTAATGTAATGAATGTAAAGTAGATGTAGGCTTTAATTCAATTAGATAGCTAGAGGTTGCAGGAGGGAAAACTCTAGAAAGCTCCCTCGTATGTATTGTAATGTATGATTATTCTCATTGTAACTAAGTTGAAGAGATATAGAGAAAGAGAGAGTAGAGAAGAACAGATATTATAAAATTTGTATGATCATATAGTTGTTGCTATTAGACCCATGTACAGATGCACTTGGATTAATATAAGAAACATTTTATCCAACTTCATGGGGTTTTTTATGAATTCTGTGTACATCTATGGAATGGTATGTTTACAGCTAATTTCAATCTTTGTTATGCATTTGTTTCAATGCTTGGTATGTATGATTTCATGTTGAAAGTATGAAGACTGTGAGAGGGAGAGTATGAGTTTCAATTTTTTCTCTTCCTGAGAATTCCTGCAAGGAGTGCAGTGAAAGTCTGCAAGGAGTGCATTGACAACTTCTGAGTTTTACATCAGAAAATATGAAGAGAGATAACATTGTTCTCATACCAACAAAATTGAAAGTATAGCACAGAGTCGTGCAAGGTGTGTGAAGGATAGTTGAATTATTAGACTTTTCCAACCCATTGAGTGGTTGAAGAGCTACTATCGTGAGGAGTATGAAGAATTGGAGAGTTCAGATGATCAAATATTATTGTTAAGATGCAAGGAGTGTGGGAAAAATCCCTTGGAATCCTTGATTTTGCAGCAAGAACCAAGATGGGGAGGGATAGAGACTTCAAATCGTTCAGAGGAAAGACGAGGATGGAGTTACCTCGCATAAACCAAGATCATAAAGAAGACACCACATTATTTTTCCAGGAGCATCAAGAACTTGAATGGATAGTTATATTCTCAGAGGAAGAACTATCGATTCGTCGTGGACCGTTGGATCCAATGGATCAACAGAGAAGTTAAGGATGAGTTTCTTTCAACACTTGCAAGATCAAGAGGAATAGTCATCCTTAGATCTGGATCAATAGGAGAGGTTGATCTCGTGGTTTTGAATTTCGACATTTTAGGAGTCAGAGTGTGGAGAAGTTTGTGACTTGGAGACCTTGAGTTGCGAAATCCTGATATGAAAAATTTCGATACAATATGGACCATCAGGTCATGGGAAGTTCAGGGCCATCTATATGAGGAGAATAAGTCGCAAGATTGGACTTCGGGAGAAAGGATAGGAGTCGCGAAATCCTAATGTGATCGGAGGTGGACCCCAGGATGTGACTGAGGTGACATGGTTGAAGCATAAGGTTGGATTTAAATATCCGTTAGCCCATTTAAAGGTTTCAGGAGTCAAAGGAGTCAGAGGGAATCACAACAGAAATTGTGAAGTCACGAAACCCGAAACACCTTTTTTGGGTAAAGGTTGTGGTCACACTAGTTGGTCACGTGGAGTGGAGGTTCATGCCTAGTGCTCATTCACACAAGCGTAACTTCTAAGAAGGACCTTTGGTTATATGTGAAAAGGTTCTAGTGGGAACTAAAGAGCCATTTCAGCTCAAGGAAGTAGAAATATCCAAAGACCAACGAGTCACACAGAACCTGCTGAGGTAGGGGTGTTGTGTCATGTGGTATCATAGCGTAGCTTACAACTTTTGTTTTCTGTAGAGGGAAGATAGAGGGAAACTGTAATTTGAATTCTGCATGGAACAAATTTAAACAATGCTGCCAAGAAAATGTCAAGAGAGACCCATGCCCGATCCAATCGTGGAAAATGAAATGAGAGAACTTTGTGCTCGATTGGATGCTATGGAGACAACACAGAGGATAATAACTAATACTAGAGATGTCAATGAGGCTGAAAGTGAAAATGAAGCTAGAGCCGAAGAAGAAGTTGTAGTCGAATATGCTACAGAGGAACATTTATTCAAAGTTGTTGCAAGAATAGGGGCCATAGAAAAAATGGACATATCGATGTATGAAGGCAACTTAGACGTTGAGGAGCTGCTAGATTGGTTTAGAGCTCTGGATAAATACTTCAACTATGAGGATATTGAAGAATATAAGAAAGTAAAACATGTTGTCACTAGAATGAAAGTGCATGCAACACTATGGTGGGATGAACTGTAGATTGATAGGCATTGCAAAGGAAAAAAATGAATCAAAATCTAGGATAGCATGGTAGAAAATATGAAAGACAAGTTTATACCCAGAGATTACCAAATTAATATGTTTCAAAGAATGCAAAATTTGAGACAGAAGGGGATGATAGTGAAGGAATACACTGAAGAAATTTATAGACTCAACATCAGAGAAATTCATCATGAGAGTGATGATGAAAATTTTTCCAGATACATGAATGGCTTGAGATATGAAATTCAAGATGAAATGAGCATGTTGACAATCAGAAATTTGGAAGATGCTTACCAAATTGCTTCAAAGGCAGAAGTAAAATTGGCTCAAAAGTAGGGTCAAAGGGGAAGAGGTAGAAGTCAAAGAAGAGGCAAAGGAATTTCCCAGGATAGAGTACAAAATCCCAAGGATGAAGAAAATAAACATTATAATCACCCAAAAAGGGGAGGAATCTCACAAGGAGGACAATATACCGATAGGAACACTTTTCCTCGAGCAAGAGTAAGAGGAAGAGGCAGAGGAGGTGAAATAAAGTGTTTTGTCTATGGAAAGATAAGACACACATTTTTTGAATGTCCCGATAGAAAAAGGGATGGAGGAGGCGAAGCTGACATTTCAGAAGCACAAAGGCAAAATGTTGAGGCAGAAGATGCAAAAGGCGGAAGATCCTTAATGATGAGGAAAATTATCTTGAAGCTAGAGAAGGAGATAGAGAATCCAGTCCAAAGGAATAGTTTGTTCAGAACTTCTTGCAAGACCAAGGATAGGGTATGCAAGGTAATTCTGGACAGTGGAAGTATAGATAATCTAGTATCCACAAAAATGGTGCAGAAACTGGAATTGGAAACAGTTGCACATCCGAGCCCATACAAGGTTTTTTTGTTGCAAAAAGGACATCAGGTAACGATCACTAAACAATGTTTAGTTGAATTTAAGATAGGGGGGTATAGAGATGATATTTTATGTGATGTTATTCCCATGGATGTCTATCATATTTTTTTGGAAAGACCATGGAAGTATGACATAAATGTTGTTCATGATGGAAGAAAGAACAAACACACCTTGGAGAAGAATGGTAGGAAACATATGTTGCTGCCAATTGAAGACAAGAAGGTAAAGGAAGAGTCAAGCAATACTATACTTATCATGAGTGGGAAGGAAATTCTGGATGAAGTCAAGAAAGATGAAGAAATGCAGTTTGTTGTGGTGAGAAAACCTAGAGTCATCTTGACCAGTACTTTGATGGATGATCTACCTAAGGATATTCAAGCACTGTTGGAGAATTTCGTTGATATAGTGGTGGACGATTTACCTTGTTTGTTTCCACCCATCAGAAGTATAAGCCATCACATCGACCTTATACCAGGATAAAGTTTACCAAACAAGGCAATGCATAGATTGACGTTGCAGGAGAATGAAGAAGTTAATAAGGAAGTCCAAGATTTGATGGACAAAGGGTTGATTAGAGAAATATTGAGACCATGTGATGTACCAACAGTTTTAAGTCCAAAGAACAATGGTGGATGGAGAATGTGTGCAGACTCGAGGGATATAAACAAAATCACCATTAGGTATAGATTTAATTTACCGAGGATGGATGACTTGATGGATTTCTTGAGTGGAGTAGAGTTTTTTCAAAGATTGATTTGAAAAGTGGATATCATCAAATTATAATGAGTGAAGGTGATGAATGGAAGACAACATTCAAGATGAATGAAGGAATATATGAATGGATTGTCATGCTGTTTGGTTTGATGAATGCGCCAAGTACTTTTATGATATTGATGAACGAAGTATTGAAGGATTTCATTGGAAAATTTGTAATTGTGTATCTTGATGATATATTGATATTCAATAATATTGAGGAAGAACATTTGAGACACCTAACTCTAGTGATGAGGATCTTGCAGCAAGAGAAGTTCCTGATAAATCTGAAGAAGTCATCTTTCATGAAGAAAGGGCTCATTTATTTAGGTTTTGTGATATCTTCAAATGAGTTGAAGATGGATCTTGAGAAGGTAAAAGAAATCAAAAAATGGCCATCTCCAAGGAATATCTTTGAAGTCGGAAGATTCCATGGATTAGCTAGTTTTTACAGGAAGTTCATCAAAAAATTTAGTGGGATTAGTGCACCAATGATGGACACGGTCAAGAGAAAACATAAATCTTTTCATTAGACAGAGGAAGAAGAGAAACGTTTCAAGTTGTTAAAGGAGAATATAACTCGACAACCAGTTATGGTTCTACCAGATTTTAGTAAGACATTTCAAGTGAGATGTGACACAAGTGGATTTGCAGTTGGAGTAGTCTTAAGTCAAGACAATAGACCAATTGCATACTTCAGTGAGAAGCTGAATGATGCTAAGAGGAATTATTCCACGTAAGATAAAGAGTTTTATGTGATGATACTAGTGCTGAAGAAATAGAGGCACTAGTTGGTTCTGAAAGAGTTTGTTTTGTACAACGACAACCATGCTTTACAATTCGTAACCAGATAGGAGAAATTGAACAAAAAACATGCAAAATGGGTTGAGTTTATGCAGAAAATTACTTTTGTTATAAAGCACATTTCTAGAACTGCTAAGAAGGTTGTTGATGCATTGACCAGGAAATGTTTGATTCTGTAGGAGTTTCGTGTGAAGACCTTAGGTTTTGATAGGCTTAAGGATATGTATAGAGATGATTCAGATTTCAAGAACACTTATGAAGCATGTGAAATTCCTGTTCTGAGAGATAGAAGCCAATGGGTTGAATATTTGATCCAAGATGGATTATTATTCAAAGTAAATCAATTATGTATCCCAAAGAGTTCTATGAGAGAAAACATTTTAAAGGAAAAATATAGTGGAGGATTGGATGGACATTTCGGCCATGAAAAAACATTTTTACAACTGAATAGTTTATATTATTGGGTAGGGATGAGGATGGATGTCAAGAAGTTTGTGAACAGATGTAGAATTTGCCAGCACGCTAAGGGGAAAAGACATAATACAAGATTGTATCAACTATTTCCAGTACCGAAGAGTCCATGGGGCGTGGAAAGCATGGATTTTTTGTTAGGACTTCCAAGGAAACAAAGAGGTTGTGATTTCATATTCGTGGTAGTCGACAGATTCTCAAAAATGGAACATTTTATTCCATGTCAGAAAACCAGTGATGCAACACACATTGCAAACTTGTTTTTCAAAGAAGTTGTTCGACTTCATGGTTTACCCAAGAGTATTGTTTCAGATCGAGATACCAAATTTGTTGCTCATTTCTGGAGGACACTATGGAAGAAGTTGGGGACGAATTTATCTTTTAGCTCAAAATATCACCCTCAAATGGATGGACAAACTAAGGTAGTAAACCGAAGTTTGGGAGATTTATTGAGGAGTTTAGTAGTTGAACATCATAGTCAGTGGGATCAGATTCTGCCGCAAGGAAAATTTGCGTATAATGAATCACCTATTCAGAGAATAGGACAGAGCCCATTCCAGGTAATGTATGGAATGTAGCCAATAGGAATATTTGATTTGAGAGACTTAGAGCAGAATGAGTTCAGAAGTGTTGGAGCGAAGGACTTTGCAGTAGAGATGCAAGAGCTTCACAATAAGATTAAAGAGTGGTTTCAGAGTTCAAAGAAGGAATATAAGCACAGAGTAGATCAGCATAGGAGAGAGCTTCAGTTCGAAGTGGGAGATTTGGTCTTAGCACACTTCAAAAAGGAAATATTCCCAAGGGGAATGTATAACAAATTGAAAATGAAAAAGATAGGGTTGTGTAAGATTCTAAGAAAATTTGAGGAAAATGCTTATGAGATAGAATTTCCATATGACATGGGCATATCACCCATATTCAACATAGCATATATTTATCCTTACAAAGAAGATGAAGCAAGAGAAGAAGAGACTCAGAAGGCAGTTCAATGGGTCAAACAGATGCATGTAGCTGAAAATCCGCATATGGAAAAGATCATTGATTAGAGAGTTATCAAGAAGACCCAAAGAAAGACGTATTTTGAATACTTGATAAAGTGGAAGGGACACCTGATTGAAGATGCCAGTTGGGAAACAAAAGCAGAGATCCAAAAACATGCAGAAACGGTGCAGGAGCTCATGGACATGAGCCTATGAATTTTTTAGCCAAAGGAGTACGTTGCAGGAGCATCGCAAGCCAACAAAGCAGAGGACGGTTGGATATGCACCATTGCACATTTTGAGGATGTTTTGAATTTGAAAGGATGAAGAATT
>SNQJ01S0003718.1:52822-107248 GCA_010110895.2 Picea sitchensis | reverse complement strand
ATATATATATATATATATATATATATATATATATATATATATATATATATATATATATTATGGTTTAGATATTGTAACACAAATCTTGAGTGGTTGGTCTCATCTGTCGGTTGTAGGCAATTAATGTAATGAATGTGAAGTAGATGTAGGATTTAATTCGATTAGATAGAGAGAGGTTGTAGGATGGAAAAATCTAGAAATGTCCCTCGTATGTATTGTAATGTATGATTATTCTCATTGTAACTAAGATGAAGAGATGTAGAGAAAGAGAGAGAAGTGAAGAATAGAGATTATAAAATTTGTATGAGCAGATAGTTGTTGTTATTAGACTCATGTACAGATGCACTTGGATTAATATAAGAAATATTTGATCAACCTTCATGGGGTTTTTTATGAATTTTGTGTACATCTATTGAATGGTATGTTTAGAGTTAATTTCAGTCTCTGTTATGCATTTGTTTCAATGCTTGGTATGTATGATTTCATGTTGAATGTATGAAGTCTGTGAGAGCGAGAGTATGAGTTTCAATTGATTATCTTCCTGAGAATTCCTACAAGGAGTGCAGTGAACGTCCACAAGGAGTGAGTTGACAAGTTCTGAGTTTTACCTCAGAAAATCTCAAGAAAGATACTATTGTTCCCATACTAGCAGAAGTGCAAGTATAACACAGAGTTGTTCCAGGTGTGTGCAGGCCAGTTTAAGTCTGAACATTTTCCAAACCAGTGAGTGGTTGAGGAGCTACTGTCGCGAGGAGTGTGAAAAATTCGAGAGTTCAGATAATCATAGATTATTGTGAAGCCGCAAGGAGTGTAGGAAAAATCCCTTGGAATCCTTGATTTTTTAGGAAGAACCAAGCTAAGAAGGGATAGATACTTCAAAGCATTTGAAGGAAATACGAGGTTGGATTTACCTCGTAGAAAACAACATCATAAGGAAGATGCCGCATCATTTGGCTAGGAGCATCGAGAACTTGAATGGATGATTAAATTATCAGAGCAAGAACTACCAATTTTCCATGGACTGTTGGATCTAGTGGATCAGCGGAGAAGTTAAGGATGAGTTTCTTTCAACACTCACAAGATCAGGAGGAATAGTCACCATTAGATCTCGATCAACAAGAGAGGTTGATATCATGGTTTTGAATTTCGACATGTTGGGAGTCAGAGTGTGGAGAAGGTTGTGACTTGGAGACCTTGAGTTGCGAAATCCTGATATGCAAAATTTTGATACAATATGGACCATCAGATCATGGGAAGTTTAGGGTTGTTGATCTAAGGAGAAGAAGTTGTGAGTTCAGACTTCAGGAGAAAGGACATGAGTCGTGAAATCCTGACGTGCTCAGAGGTCGACCCCAGGATGTGACTGAGGTCACATGGTTGAGGCATAAGGGAGGAGTTAAATATATGTTATCCCATTTCAGGGTTTAGGGAGTCAAAGGAGTCATAGGGACTCACAACAGAAATCGCAAAGTTGTGAAACCCAAAAATCCTTTTTCGGGTAAAGGTTGTGGTCACACTGGTTGGTCACATAAAGTGGAGGTTCATGCCTAATGCTCGTTTGCACAGGTGTAACTTCTAAGAAGGACCTATGGTTATATGTGAAAAGGTTCCAGTGGGAACTAGAGAGCCATTTCGGCTCAAGGAAGTAGAAAGATCCAAAGACCGACAGGTCACGCAGAACCTGTTGAGGTAGGGGTGCTGCGTCAGGTGGTATCAGAGCCTAGATTACAACTTTTGTTTTCTCTATATCGAAGATAGACGACAACTGTAATTTGAATTCTGCATGGAACAAATTTAAACAATGCTGCCAAGAAGACGTCAAGAGAGACCCATGCCAGATCCAGTCATGGAAATGGAAATGAGAGAACTTTGTGCTCGATTGGATGCTATGGGGACAACACAGAGGTGAACAACTAATACTAGAGATTTCAGTGAGGCTGAAAGAGAAAATTAAGCTGGAGCCGAAGAAGAATTTGTAATCAAAGATGTTGCAGAGGAACATCTATTCAAAGTTGTTGCAAGAATAGGGTCCAGAGAAAAAATGGACATCTCAATGTATGAAGGAAACTTAGACGTTGAGGAGCTGCTAGATTGGTTTAGAGCTCTGGATAAATACTTCGACTATGAGGATATCGAAGAATATAAGAAAATAAAACATGTTGTCACTAGACTAAAAGGGCATGCAACACTATGGTAGGATGAACTGCAGACTAACAGGAATTCCAAAGGAAAACAATGAATCAAAAGCTAGGATAGGATGGTCACAAATATGAAATCCATGTTTATACACAGATATTACCAAATTAATATGTTTCGAAGAATGAAAAATTTGAGACAGAAGGGGATGATGGTCAAGGAATACACTGAAGAAGTTTACAGACTCAACATCAGAGCAATTCATCATGAGAGTGATGAAAAAAAATTTGCTAGATACATGAATGGATTGAGATATGAAATTCAAGATGAAATGAGCATGGTGACAATAAAAAATGTGGAAGATGCTTATCAAATTGCTTCAAAGGAAGAAGTAAAATTGACCTGAAAGTAGGGTCAAAGGGGAAGAGGTAGAATTCAAAGAAGAGGCAAAGCAATTTCCCAGGACAGAGTACATAATCCCAAGGATGAAGAAAATAAACCTTATAATCACCCAGAAAGGGGAGGAATCTCACAAGGAGGACAATATACCGATAGGAACACTTTTCCTTGACCAAGAGAAAGAGGAATAGGCAGAGGAGGTGAAATAAAGTGTTTTGTCTATGGAAATATAGGACACAAGTTTTTTTAATGTCCCGATAGAAAAAGGGATGGAGGAGGCAAAGCTCACATTTTAGAAGCACAAAGGCAAAATGTTGTGGCAGAAGATATAAAAGGCGGAAGATCCTTAATAATGAGGAAAATTTTCTTGAAGATAGAGAAGGAGATAGAGAATCCAGTTCAAAGGAACAGTTTGTTTAGAACTTCTTGCAAGACCAAGGATAGGGTATGTATGCTAATTGTGGACAGTGGAAGTACAGATAATATAGTATCCACAGAAATGGTGGAGAAGCCGGAATTGGAAACAGTTGCACATCCGAGCCCATACAAGGTTTTGTGGTTGCAAAAAGGACATCAGGTAAGAATCACTAAACAATGTTTAGTTGAATTTAAGATAGGGGCATATAGAGATGATATTTTATGTGATGTTATTCCCATGGATGTCTATCATCTTTTGTTGCAGAGATCGTGGAAATATGATAGAAATGTTGTTCATGATGGAGGAAAGAACACATACACCTTGGAGAAGAATGGTAGGACACATATGTTGCTTCCAATTGAAGACACGAAGGTAAAGCAAGAGACAAAAGATACTATACTTATCATGAGTGGGAAGGAATTTTTGGATGAAGTCAAGAAAGATGAAGAAATGCAGTTTGTTATGGTGAGAAAAGCTAGAGACATCTTGACTAGTACTTTGATGGATGATCTACCTGAGGAGATTCAGGAACTGTTGGAGAATTTCTCTGATATAGTGGTGGACGATTTACCTTATTCGTTGCTGCCCATTAGAAGTATAATCCATCACATCGACCTTATACCAAGAGAAATTTTACCAAAGAAGGCAACGTACAGATTGACATTGCAGGAGAATGAAGAAGTTAAGAAGGAAGTCCAATATTTAATGGAAAAAGGGTTGATTAGAGAAATCTTGAGTCCATGAGTTGTACCAATAGTTTTAAGTCCAAATAAGGATGGTGGATGGAGAATGTGTGCAGACTCGAGGGCTATAAAAATAATCACCATTAGGTATAGATTTACTTTACCGAGGATGGATGACTTGATGGATTGCTTGAGTGGAGTAGAGGTTTTTTCAAAGATTGATTTGAAAAGTGGATATCATCAAATTATAATGAGGGAAGGTGATGAATGGAAGAAAACATTCAAGATGAATGAAGGACTATATGAATGGATTGTCATACCGTTTGGTTTGACGAATGCGCCAAGTACTTTTATGATATTGATGAACGAAGTCTTGAAGGATTTCATTCAAAAAATTGTAATTGTGTATCTTGATGATATATTGATCTTCAGTAAGATTGAGGAAGAACGTTTGAGACACCTAACTCTAGTGATGTGGATCTTGCAGCAAGAGAAGCTGCTGATAAATCTGAAGAAGTCATCCTTCATGAAGAAAGGGATCGTTTATTTAGGTTTTGTGATCTCTTCAAATGAGTTGAAGATGGATCCTAAGAAGGTAAAAGCAATCAAAGAATGGCCATATCCAAGGAATATCTTTGAAGTCAGAAGATTCCATGGATTAGCCATTTTTTACAGGAAGTTCATCAAAATTGTTAGTGGGATTAGTGCGCCAATGATGGACACAGTCAAGAAAAAACATAAATCTTTTCATTGGACAGAGGAATAAGAGAAAAGTTTCAAGTTGTTAAAGGAGAAGATAACTCGACAACTAGTTATGGTTCTACCAGATTTTAGTAAGACATTTCAAGTAAGATGTGACACAAGTGGATTTGTAGTTGGAGTAGTCTTAAGTCAAGACAATAGACCAATTGCATACTTCAGTGAGAAGCTGAATGATTCCAAGAGGAATTATTACATGTATGATAAATATTTTTATGCGATCATACAAGCACTGAAGAAATGGAGGCACTAGTTGGTTTTGAAAGAGTTTGTTTTGTACAGGGACAACCATGCTTTACAATTCGTAACTAGACAAGAGAAATTGAACCAAAAACATGCAAAATGGGTTGAGTTTATGCATAAATTTACTTTTTTTATAAAGAGCATTTCTAGAACTGCTAACAAGGTTGTTGGTGCATTGAGCAGGAAATGTTTGATTCTGTAGGAGTTTCGTGTGAAGACCTTAGGTTTTGATATCCTTAAGGATATGTACAAAGATGATTCAGATTTAAAGGATGCTTATGAAGTATGTGAGAATCTTGTTCTGAGAGATAGAAGCCAATGGGTTGAATATTTGATCCAGGATGGATTATTATTCAAAGGAAATCAATTGTGTATCCCAAAGAGTTCTATGAGAGAAAACATTTTAAAGGAAAAACATAGTGGAGGATTGGATGGACATTTCGGCCATGAAAAAATATTTTTGCAACTAAACAGTTTATATTATTGGCCAGGGATGAGGACGGATGTCAAGAAGTTTGTGAATAGATGTAGAATTTGCCAGCACACCAAGGGGAAAAGGCATAATACATGATTGTATCAACCATTTCTAGTATCAGAGAGTCCATGGGACGTGGTAAGCATGTATTTTGTGTTAGGATTTCCAAGGAAACAAATAGGTTGTGATTCCATATTCGTGGTAGTCGACAGATTCCCAAAAATGGAACATTTTATTCCATGTCAGAAAACCAATGATGCAACACACATTGCAAACCTGTTTTTCAAAGAAGTTGTTCGACTTCATGGTTTACCCAAGAGTATTATTTCAGATCGAGAGACCAAATTTGTTGCTCATTTATGGAGGACATTATGGAAGAAACTGGGGACGCATTTATCTTTTAGCTCATAATATCACCCTCAAACGGATTAAGAAACTGAGGTAGTAAACCGAAGTTTGGGAGATTTATTGAGGAGTTTAGTAGTTGAACATCATAGTTAGTGGAATCATATTATGCTGCAATTGTGTATAATGAATCACCTAACTAGAGAACATGATAGAGTGCATTCCAGGTAATGTATGGAACGAATCCAAGAGGCGTATCGGATTTGAGAGACTTAGAGTAGAATGAGTTCAGAAGTGTTGGAGCGGAGGACTTTGCAGTAGAGATGCAAGAGCTTCACAACAAGATTAAAGAGTGGTTGCAGAGTTCAAACAAGGAATATAAGTGCAGAGTAGATCAACACAGGAGAGAGCTTCAGCTTGAAGTGGGAGATTTGGTCTTAGCACACCTCAGAAAGGAAATATTCCCAAGGGGAATGTATAACAAGCTGAAAATGAAAAAGATAGGGTCGTGTAAGATTCTGAGAAAATTTGAGGAAACTTCTTATGAGATAGAATTTCCATATGATGTGGGCATATAACCCATATTAAATGTAGCATATCTATATCCTTATAGAGAATATGAAGCAAGATCAGAAGAGAATTAGAAGGAAGTTCAATGGGTCAAACAGATGCATGTAGCTAAAAAGCTGCAGATGGTAAAGATCATTAATTAAAGAGTTATCAAGAAGACCCGGAGAAAGACATATTTTGATTACTTGATAAAGTGGAAGGGACACCCGATTGAAGATGTCAGTTGGGAAAGTGAAGAAGAGATCCAGAAAAATGGAAAGACGTTGCAGGAGCTCATGGACAGGAGCATATGAATTTTTCATCCAAAGGACAACGTTGTAGGAGCATTGCAAGCCAATAAATCGGAAGACAGCTAGATATGCACCAGTCCATGTTTTGAGGATGTTTTGAATTTGAATGGATGGAGAATTAATGTAATATATGTTAACTATATTTTTTCTTTTATGGTTAAGATATTGTAACACAAATCTTGAGCGATTGGTCTCATCTGTCGGTTGTAGGCAATTAATGTAATGAATGTAAAGTAGATGTAGGATTTAATTCGATTAGATAGCTAGAGTTTGTAGGACAGAAAAATCTAGAAATCTCCCTCGTATGTATTGTAATGTATGATTATTCTCATTGTAACTAAGTTGAAGAGATGTAGAGCAAGAGAGAGAATAGAAGAATAAAGATTACAAAATTTGTCTGAGTAGATAGTTGTTGCTATTATACCCATGTACAGATGCACTTGGATTAATATAAGAAAGATTTGATCAACCTTCATGGGGTTTTTTATGAATTTTGTGTACATCTATTGAATGGTATCTTTACAGTTAATTTCAGTCTCTGTTCTGCATTTGTTTCAATGCTTGGTATGCATGTTTTCATGTTGAATGTATGAAGTTTGTGAGAGTGAGAGTATGATTTTCAATTGTTTATCTTCCTGAAAATTCCTGCAAGGAGTGCAGTGAAAGTCTGCAAGGAGTGCATTGACAAGTTATGAATTTTACCTCAGAAAATATCAAGAGAGATATTGTTGTTCTCATACCAGAAGAAGTGAAAGTATAGCATAGAGTCATTCAAGGTGACACAGACCTATCGTCCCTCGGGCTGAGATCCGCTCACAGGATCATTCTTTGTCTCCTTTGAGCCGAATCAACTCTTTTGATTCCTTGCTGGAATCTCAATTCAATTGATCCATAGGTCCTTTTGGAAGCTCCCCTGCGCAAACAACACTAGACGTGAGATCCGCCCTTTTCGTGCAACCACAACACTATGACCAAGGATCAATTCCAAAGGCGCTTGTCACAACTCGCTACTCGCGAGTTCGTGATTCATGTCTCCCGACTCTTCCTTTCCAATATCACGATACCTGAAATGTCGATATGGGTATGGCTCTTCTTTTGTCAGCGCCTTCCTCGCGCGACCACCAGCTAAGCTTAATGCTAGCTCATCTCGCTATTCGTCGCTTCGTGAGTTCAAAGGTTGAACTCTTGTTCTTTCCTTGTGCGATCCTCCGAAAATTGAAATTCAGCGAAGGTTGACCTTCCTTTCACACTTCTCGCAACTTTCCACTTCATGAGTTGTAGCGTCCAATCTTGGCACCTTCTCTTCACGAACCCCTGAGAAGCGATATTAAATTTCCCTCTTGCGTTATTGCTACTCGTGACTCACAAGTTTCAATGTCGAGCTCTCGTTCTCTTATATCGCGAATCCCCGAGACGCGAGAAGTCAATGGAGTATTGACTCCTTCCTCCAGGCGACGTGTGTTCACCTTCCAATCACGCGGGCCCCACCTTATGGCTCTACCACATGTCCACACGAGCCTCCTCTCTCGCCACATCTCAACTTCTGGTGTCGAAAGTGACTCCCCTCAACCTCCGAACCCCCGAATGCACGATAGGAGATGGGGTTCCTAATCCAATGGTCCTCCCATGACCTGTATCCAACGATTATCTTCGCTCCTAGCGATTTCACAACTTCGCAACTTGGAGCACCCAACTCTTGGGCTCTCACCCTACGAACCTCTGAGTTCACAAGATCCCTAGATCTTTGCCACCTGTCCTCCTCGAATGGATGGTCCCGATCTTCTCACGACTTCGCCACTCGCGAAGTCGAAGGACTTCCTTCTCTGAACCCTGATGTATGAATCCCCTATAGAGAGGATCTCGTGACATGTGTCCTCCTTCCAACGAATCACTCAGATTCTCTCGCTATTTTGGGACTTTTCCTTTCATGACCTCGCAAATCTTGATGCAA
Source organism: Picea sitchensis (assembly GCA_010110895.2). NCBI lineage: Eukaryota > Viridiplantae > Streptophyta > Pinopsida > Pinales > Pinaceae > Picea > Picea sitchensis. Next base: position 98,979 of record SNQJ01S0003718.1, on the reverse strand, counting down.
AGATTTTAAAACTTCAACTCACGAATCCATGAAATGAGATTACGCGAGCGATCCAACAAACCTTGTTGGCTCAGATCCTACGACCCAATTTCTCCTGAGCTTTCACTTAGAAAAACACTCGCCATAACTCTCCCTACACTTCTGCAAGATCTAATGGCTCTTAGGACTTCATGAATTCTCCAAGGAGAATTCTGACCGTCCAATTCCTCCTTGACGATTCCTGTGAAATGAACAAAGTGTTCTTTCATGAAACTTATCCACCTGCAAAACAACGTCGTTGCGCCTTCTTACAACACTTCAAGGAACTATCCCTCTTGAGCTTCTCTTAGAAAACTCGAGTCTTCAAGAAGACTCCTGCACGCACTCCTTGTGGCAATTCTTCAAATACTTCCAAGTATTTGAACCTCTTCGACTCTGCGCACTGCTTGCGACAACAGTCCTTCAACAATTTCACTCAGGTTACAAACCCTGAGAATCTACTTGGCCTACGCACACCTTGCACTACTCCTATGCTTAACTTGCACTTCTACGAGAATGAGAACAATGCTATCTCTCCTGAGCTTCCAGAGACGAACTCTGACTTCTGTCAACGCACACCTTGCGGACAATTTCATTGCAGTCCTTGCAGGAAAACTCTTGCTCAAACTGAGAAACAATTGAAACTCATTCTTTACTCTCTCAGACTTCAAATTATTACCACGAAGTCATACATACATGGCACAAAAGAAAATGTATATCAGAAAGAGTAAAACAATCATGAGCATAACATTCAATCATGCATACACAGAAAGTATTTGAACACCATGAGTCTGGATCAAAGATTTATATATTAATCTCAGAACTTCTGTACATGGGTTCTTCTACACAACTTTTTGCTTCTTCTTCTCTATTCTCTCTTGATTGATTATGCTGCTAATGTTACAATGATACAAGTGATGGTGTCTATATCCGTTTTCCCTCCAGCTCCTAAAACTGTCTAATCTAAGAATTCAAAGCTACCTACTTACATTTACTAGCATAAATGCCTCTTAGTCCTTCAGACGAGAGCAAGACACTCAAGGTATGATTACAATCTACAAGTACGCCCTTTCTTAATTGTTTCATTTATGTTTGGCGTATCAAACTTCAAAACATTTCAAACAATTCATCATGTGCCAAAATGCATTGGCATTTTGTCCCTCGCTCACTTGTTGTTGGCGATGCTCCTGCATCATACTCCCTCGCTGGAAAATTTTCATGGGATCCTATCCATGAGCTCTCGCATGGTCTGTCCATGCTTCTAGATCTCTTCTTCATTCTCCTAGCTGGCATATTCAATTGGATGTCCCTTCCATTTGACCAGGTATTGAAAATATTCACTTCTTCTGGTCCTCTTACTAACTCTTTTGTCCAATATGCTTTCCATCTGTGGCTTCTCTACAACTGGCATCTGTTTAGTCCACTGAACCTATGCTTGTTCATCACTTGTTCCTGCTTCCTCATATTTGTATGGGTACAAATCTGAGACATTGAATATCGAAGAAATTCTGATCCCATTGGATAATTCAATCTCATAAGCATTTGCCCCAAATTTCTTCAAGACCTTACATGGTCCGATCTTCTTCATCTTTGGTTTGTTATATGTCCCCTTCAGGAACCTTTCCTTTCTCAGATGTTCTAGAATCAAATCACCAACCTCAAATTGAAGTTTTCTCCTGTGTTGATCTTCTCTGTGCTTATACTCTTGGCTCGAGTTTTTCAATCGCTCCTTCACCTGGCTATGAAGTTCCTTCATTGCTTCGGAAAAATATTCTACACTAGCACTTCTTATCTCATCCCATTCTGAATCCCTCAGTTCATATACTCCTCTTGGTTGTGTCCCATAAAAAATTTGGAATGGATTGTGCCCTGTGCTTTTGTTGATTGAATCATTGTAAGCAAATTCTTCCTGTGGCAGAATATTATCCCACTGACTGTGATGTTCTGTCACCAAACTCCTCAGCAAGTCTCCCAAACTTCTGTTCACAACTTATGTCTGTCCATCCATCTGAGGATGATAAGATGAACTAAACGACAAGTTCATTCCTGACTTTTTCCATAAGGTTCTCTAGAAGCGTCCCACAAACTAGGTGTCTCGATCCGAAACTATGCTCCTTGGTAAGCCGTGAAGTCGAATAACTTCTTTGAAAAACAGATTCGCAATGTGAGTTGTGTCACTAGTTTTTTGACACAGTATGAAATGTGCCATCTTAGAAAATATATCCACCACTACAAAGATCAAGTCAAATCCTCTTTGTGTTCTCGACAGCCCCAATATGAAGTCCATGATGACTACATCCCACGACCTCTCAGGTATGGGTAACGGTTGATAAAAGCCTGCATTCTGCCTCTTCCCTTTTGAATGCTGACAAATTATGCATCTATCCACAAATATTTTGACATCTACTCTCATTCCTGGCCAAAAATATGACTCATTTAACTTTGAGAATGTCTTGTCATGACCGAAATGTCCGACCAATCCTCCACTGTGTTTCTCCTTCAACAGATTCTCCCTCATGGAGCATTTTGGAATACAAAGTTGATTACCCTTAAACAGTAATCCTTCCTGGATCATGTATTATTTCCACTAGCTTCTGTCCCTGAGAATTGGATTCTCAGCTGCTTCATACGCCTCTTTAAAATCTAGATCATCTCTGTACATGTCCCTGAGATCACAAAACCCAGTGTTTTGACTCTGAACTCCTGCAACAGAAAACATTTCTTGCTCAAAGCATCAACAACTTTGTTAGCAGTTCCAACAATATGCTTAGTTACAAAAGTAACGTTCTGCATGTATTCCACCCATTTTGCATGCTTCTGGTTCAACTTCTCCTGTTGAGTCATAAATTGCAAAGCATGATTTTCATTGTATAACACAAACTCCTTAGGAATCAAATAGTTTCTCCACTTCTTCAATGCCTGAATAATAGCATAGAACTCCTTGTCATACGTGGAGTATTTCACTTTCGCTTCATTCAGCTTCTCGCTGAAGTATGCTATCGGCCTGTCTTCTTGGCTCAAGATTGCCCCTATTGCAAATCCACTTGCATCACATTTTACCTGAAATGTCTTTTTGAAATCCAGCAACACCAAAATTGGTTGTTCCGTGATTTTCCATTTTAGCAAATTAAAACTTTTCTTAGCCTCTTCTATTCAGTGAAAAGACTTGTGTCTCTTCTTCACCGTGTCCATCATCGGTGCACTAATTACACTAAAATTCCTGATGAACTTCTGGTAGAAACTAGCCAATCCATGAAAACTTCTCACCTCAAATATACTCTTCGGTGATTGCCAATTCTTAATTACCTCCACCTTATCTGGATCCATCCTCAATTTATCTGCAGAAATAACAAAACCCAAATAAATGAGATTTGTCTTCATGAACGAGGATTTCTTCATGTTTATCAACAACTTCTCTTGTTGTAGCCTCTGCATCAGTGTAGCTAAATGTTTCAGATGCTCTACCTCTGTTTTACTGAAAATCAGTATGTCATCAAGATACACAATGACAAATTTTCTGATGAAACCCTTCAGGACTTCATTCATCAACCTCATGAAATTACTTGGCACATTCGTTATGCCAAACAGCATAGCAAGCCATTCATACAAACCTTCGTTAGTCTTGAAGGTTGTCTTCCATTCATCACCTTCTCTCATAAGAATCTGGTGATATCCACTTTTCAAATCAATTTTCAAAAAAAAAATGGCTCCACTCAAGAAATCCATTAAATCATCCATCCTTAGCAATGGAAATATGTACCTGATGGTTATATTGTTGATTTCTCTTGAGTCAGTACACATCCTCCAACCTCTGTCTTTCTTCGGACTGAGTACTGTCAGAACAACACATGGACTCAAGCTTTCTCTAACCAACCCCTTGTCCATTAAATCCTGGACCTGTCTTTTGACTTCTTCATTCTCCTGCGGTGTCAATATGTACGTTGCTTTGTTTGGTAAAGTAGCTCTAGGTATGAGATCAATATGATGACTCACACTTCTGATCGATGGCAACGAACAAGGTAGTTCATCCACTACTATGTCAGAAAACTCTTCCAACAGTTTCTTAACCTCTTATGGTAAATCATCTACCCTTGTACTGGTTAAAACAATTTTAGGCTTCTAGACCACAATGAATTGTGGTTCCTCCTTCTTCTTAACCTCTATAAGAAGTTCCTTCCCACTCATGAGAAGTACAATGTTTCTTACTTTAGGTTTTACTTCCTTGTCCTTAATCGTTAACAGCATGTGAGTTCTCCCATTCTTCTCTAGGGTGTATGTGTTATTTCTCCCAACATGAATCACATTTCTGTCATATTGCCATGGTCTACCCAGCAATAGATGACAAACATCCATGGGAATAACATCACAGATTATTTCATCTTTATACCCTCCTATTTTAAACTCAACTAAACATTGTTTAGTGACATTTACCTGATGTTCTTTTTGTAGCCACGAAACTTTGTATGGGATTGGATGTTCAATAGTCTCCAGCTCCCTCTTTTCTACCATCTCTATAGAAACGATATTATCTATGCTACCACTGTCCACGATGACTTTTCATGCCCAATCTTTGGTCTTGCAAGAGGTTCGAAAAAGTTTGTTCCTTTGGACCGAACTCTCCACCTCCTTCTCTGGTGTTAAGAGAAATTTTCGCATCATCAGTGATATTTCGCCTTCAACATCTTCTGCCTCAACATTCCACCTCTATGCTTCGGAAATGTGAGTTTCACCACCTTCTTTCTTTTTGTCTGGACACTCATAAGACTTGTGTCCAACCTTTCCACATNCTCTTCCTCTTCCTCTACCTCTGGTACGAGGAAAAATGTTTCCATCAACATATTGACCTCTCTATTCGATATGTTTCCCTCTCTGTGAGCTTCCACCTCTCTCAGTTTGAGTCTGAGGTTTCTTCCACTCTTCCTTGGGTTTCTGATTTCTATCCCAGGCAACTGATTTGCCTCTAGATTGACTTATGCCTCTGCCTCTTTGACCTTGTTTTCGGCTCAGCTTCTCTTCAGCTTTTAGAGCCATATGATAAGCATCTTCCACTGTTCATATGGTCATCATGCTCATCTCATCCTGAATGTCATATCTCAGACCATTCATATCTCTGGCAACCTTTTCATCATCGCTTTCCCAATGACCTTCTCTAATGTTCAGCCTGTAAATTCTTCAATGTACTCCTTCACTTTCATAAGCTTCTATCTCAAATTTTGCATTCTCCGAAACATAGTAATTTGGTAATCCCTGGGAATGAATTTCGCCTTCATCTTTGCGATCATCCTATCCCAACTCTTGATTTTCTTCTTGCCTTTACAGCGTCTATCATCTTGTATCTCTTCCCACCACAATATTGCATGTCCTTTCAATCTTGTGATAGCATATTTGACTTTTTTGTCCTCCTCGACATCTTCATAGTCAAAATATGTGTCCAGAGCTCTAATCCAGTCTAGAAGCTCCTCAGCATCCAGGTTTCCTTCATATACTGGAATATCCATTTTTACTCTAGAACCCATTCTTGCAACAACCCTAATTAGGCATTCATTTGCTGCATCTTCTGTTGCAATTTCTTCTCCTTCATGTCCAACTCCATCTTCACTTTTGGAATCATTGAGATCCCCAGCACTGGCTATGCGCCTCTGTTTTATTTCCATGTCCACGACTCTGGTGCGTAGGTCATGTATATCTCTTTCCATGGCTGGATTTGGCACCTGCCTACCCCTTTCTCTTGACATATCCCTATCCTCTGACGGATCGGGTGTTTGTCTGTCTCTTCATCTCGGCGGCATGGCTGCGATTTATTTCTCACTTTCCCTATTTGAAATATACAAACAGAGTCAATCTTTGATACCACTTGACACAGATCTATCGGCCCTCGGGCCGAGATCCGCTCACAAGATCATTCTTTGTCTCCTTTGAGCCGAATTGGCTCTTTTGATTCCTTGCTGGAATCTCAATTCAATCAATCCACAGATCCTTTCGGAAGCTCCCCTACATGAACAACACTAGGCACAAGCTCCACCTTTTTCATGCGACCACAGTGCTATGACCAAGGCCCAATTCAAAAGGCACTTGTCACAACTCGCTACTCGCGAGTTCATGAGTCGTGGCTCCCAAATATTCCTTTCGAATCTCACGATACCCAAAATGCCGATATGAGTATGGCTCTTCCTCTATCAGCACCTTCCTCGCGTGACCGCCAGCTAAGCTTAACGCTAGCTCCTCTCACTATTCACCGCTTCATGAGTTCAAAGGTTGAACTCTCATTCTTTCCTTGTGCGATCCTCTGAAACTTGAAAGTCAGCGAAGGTTGACCTTCCTTTTGCACTTCTCACAACTCACCACTTCGCGAGTTGTAGCATCCAATCTCGACACCTTCTCTTCATGAACCTCTAAGAAGCGATATTAAATTTCACTCTCACATTCTCGCTACTCACAACCTCGCAAGTTTCAATGTCGATCTCTCGTGCTCTTATCTCGTGAATCTCTGAGACACGAGAAGTCAATGGAGTATTTACTCCCTCCTCCAGGTGACGCGAGTTCACCTACCAATCACGTGGGCCCCACCTTATGGCTGTGACATGTGTCCACACAAGCCTCCGCTCTCGACACTTCGTGACTTCTGATGTCGAAAGTGACTCCTCTCAACCTCTGAACCCCCGAATGCACGATAGGCAATGGGGTTCCTGATCCAATGGTCCTCTTGTAACCTAGATCCAACGACTATCCTCACTCCTCATGATTTCGTGACTTCGTGACTTGGAGCACCCAACTCTTGGGCTCTCACCCTACAAACCTCTGAATTCATGAGATCCCTAGATCTCTGCCACTTGTCCTCTTTGAATGGATGGTCCCGATCTTCTCGCGACTTTCCCACTCGTGAAGTCGAAGGACTTCCTTCTCTGAACCCCAATGTCCGAATCCCTGATAGAGAGGATCTCATGACACGTGTCCTCCTTCCAACGAATGACTCAGATTCTCTCGCTATTTTGGGACTTTGCCTTTCACGACCTCGGGAATCTTGATGAAAAGGCTTTAAAACTTCAACTCACGAATCCATGAAATGAGATTACACAAGCGATCCAATGGCTCTTGTTGGCTCAGATCCTATGGCCTTATTTCTCCTAAGCTTTCACTTAAAAAAACACTCACCGTAACTCTCCTTGCTCTTCTGCAAGATCTGACGGCTCTCAGGATTTCACAAATTCTCCACGGAGAATTTTGACCGTCCAATTCCTCCTTGACAATTCCTGTGAAATGAACAAAGTGTTCTTTCACGAAACTTAACCACCTACAAAACAACATCACCACGCCTTCTTACAACACTTCAAGGCAGTAGCCCTCTTGAGCTTCTCGTCGACAACTCGAGTCTTCAAGAAGACTCTTGCACGCACTCCTTGTGGAAATTCTTCAAATACTTCCAAGTATTTGAACCTCTTCAACTCTGCGCACTCCCTGCGATAGCAGTCCTTCAACAATTTTTCTCTGGTTACAAACCCTGAGAATCTACTTAGTCTGTGCACACCTTGCATGGCTCCTGTGCTTAAATTGCACTTTTGTGAGAATGAGAACAATGTTATCCCTCCTGAGCTTGCAGAGATGAACTCTAACTTCTATCAACGCACACCTTGCAGACAATTTCACTGCACTCCTTGCAGGAAACTCTTGCTCAGACTAAGAAACAATTGAAACTCATTCTTTACTCTCTCAGACTTTGATTGCTTACCACGAAATCATACATACATGGCATAAAAGTAAATGTATATCAGAAAGAGTAAAACAATCATGAGCATAAAATTCAATCATGCATACACAGAAAGTATTTGAACNATCAAAGCTTCATATATTAATCTCAAAACTTCTGTACATGGGTTCTTCTACACAACTTTTTTCTTCTTCTTCTCTATACTCTCTTGATTGATTATGCTGCTAATGTTACAATGATACAAGTGAGGGTGTCTATATCCATTTTCCCTCCATCTCCTAAAACTATCTAATCTAATAATTCAAAGCTACCTACTTACATTTACTAGCATAAATGCCTCTTAGTCCTTCAAACGAGAGCAGGATGCTCAAGGTCTGATTACAATCTACAAGTACACCCTTTCTTAATTGTTTCATTTATGGTTGGCATATCAAACTTCAAAACATTTCAAACAATTCATCATGTGCCAAAATGTGTTGGCATTTTGTCCCATGCTCGCTTGTTGCTGGCGATGCTCCTACATCACAAGGTGTGTGCAGGCCAATTGAAGTCTTAAAATTTTCCAAACCAGTGAGTGGTTGAGGAGCTACTTTCGTGAGGAGTGCATAGAATTAGAGAGTTCAGATAATCAAATATTATCATGAAGCCATAAGGAGGGTGGGAAAAATCCCTTGGAATCCTTGATTTTGCAGCAAGAACCAAGCTAAGGAGGGATAGAGACTTCAAAGAGTTTTGAGGAAAGATGAGGTTGGAGTTACCTCGCAGAAACCAAGCTCATGAAGACGCCGTGTTATTTGGCCAGGAGCATCAAGAACTTTAACGGATGGTTAAATTATCAAAGGAAGAACTACCAATTCGTCGTGGACTGTTGGATCCAGTGGATCAACAAAGAAGTTAAGGATGAGTGTCTTTCAACACTCACAAGATTAGGAGGAATAGTCATCGTTAGATCTGGATCAACAAGAGAGGTTGATCTCATGGTTTTGAATTTTGACATTTCAGGATTCAGAGTGTGGAGAAGTTCATGACTTGAATACCTTGATTTGAAAAATCCCGATATATGAAATTTGGATACAATATGGACCATCAGATCATGGGAAGTTCAGGGTCGTCGATCTAAGTAGAAGAAGTCGTGATTTCGGACTTCGAGAGAAAGGAAAGGAGTCACAAAATATTGGCGCGCTCGGAGGTGGACCCCAAGATGTGATTGAGGTCACATGGTTGAGGCATAAGGGAGGAGTTAAATATCCATTATCCCATTTTAGGGTCTTGGGAGTCAAAGGAGTCAGAGGGATTCACAATAGAAATTGTGAAACCCGAAACACCTTTTTCGGGTAAAGGTTGTGGTCACACTGGTTGGTCACGTGGAGTGGAGGTTCATGCCTAGTTCTCGTTCACATAGGTATAGCTTCTAAGAAGGACCTGTGGTTGTATGTGAAAAGGTTCCAGTGGGAACTAAAAAACCATTTCGGGTCAAGGAAGTAGAAAGATCCAAAGACCAACAAGTCACGTAGAACTTGTTGAGGTAGGGGTGTTGTGTTAGGTGGTATCAGAGCATAGCTTACAACTTTTGTTTTTTGTAGAGGGAAGACAGAGGGTAGCTGTAATTTGAATTTTGCATGGGACAAATTTAAACAATACTGCCAAGAAGACGTCAAAAAAGACCCATGCCCGATCTAGTCGTGGAAAGGGAAATGAGGGAACTTTGTGCTCGATTTGATTCTATGGAGACAACACAGAGGTGACCAACTATTACTAGATATGTCAATGAGGTTGAAAGAAAAAATGAAGCTGGAGCCGAAGATGCGGCAGCGGAACATCTATTCAAATTTGTTGCAAGAATAGGGGCCAGAGAAAAAATGGACATCTTGATGTATGAAGGTAACTTAGATGTTGAGGGGATACTAGATTGGTTTAGAGCTTCAGATAAATACTTTGACTATGAGGATATCGAAGAATATAAGAAAGTAAAACATGTTGTCACTAGACTGAAAGGGCATACAACACTATGGTGGCATGAACTGTAGACTGATAGGCATTGCAAAAGAAAACAATGAATCAAAAGATGGGATAGGATGGTCACAAAAATGAAAGACAAGTTTATACCCAGAGATTACCAAATTAATCTGTTTCAAAGAATGCAAAATTTGAGACAGAAGGGGATATTAGTGAAGGAATACACTGAACAATTTTACAGACTCAACATCAGAGAAATTCATCATGAGAGTGATGATGAAAAATTCGCCATATACATAAATGGATTGAGATATGAAATTCAAAATGAAATGAGCATGGTGACAATAAAAAATGTGGAAGATGCTTATCAAATTTCTTCAAAGGAAGAAGTAAAATTGGACCAAAAGTAGGGTCAAAGGGGAAAAGGTAGAAGTCAAAGAAGAGGCAAAGCAATTTCCTAGGACAGACTACAGAATCCCAAGGATGAAGAAAATAAACCTTATAATCACCCAGAAAGGGGAGGAATCTCATAAGGAGGACAATATACCGATAGGAACACTTTTCCTCAAGCAAGAGGAAGAGGAAGAGGCAGAGGAGGTTAAATAAAGTGTTTTGTCTATGGAAAGATCGGACACAAGTTTTTTGAATGTCCTGATAGAAAAAGGGATGGAGGAGGTGAAGCTCACATTTCAGAAGCCTAAAGGAAAAATGTTGAGGCAGAAGATGCAAAAGGCGAAAGATCCTTAATGATGAGGAAAATTCTCTTGAAGCCAGGGAAGGAGATAGAGAATCTAGTCCAAAGGAACAGTTTGTTCAAAACTAATTGCAAGACCAAGGATAGGGTATGGAAGGTAATCATGGACAGTGGAAGTACAAATAATCTAGTATCCACATAAATGGTGGAGAAGTTGGAATTGTAAATAGTTACACATCCGAGCCCATACAAGGTTTTGTGGTTGCAAAAAGGACATCAGGTAAGAATCACTAAACAATGTTTAGTTGAATTTAAGATAGGGGGATATAGAGATGATATTTTATGTGATGTTATTCCCATGGATGTCTATCATATTTTGTTGGGGAGACCATGGAAATATGACATAAATGTTGTTCATGACGGAAGAAAGAACACATACACCTTGGAGAAGAATGGTAGGACGCATATGTTGCTACCAATTGAAGACAAGAAGGTAAAGGAAGAGACAAGCAATACTATACTTATCATGAGTGGGAAGGAAATTCTGGATGAAGTCAAGAAATATGAAGAAATGCAGTTTTTTGTGGTGAGAAAACCTAGGTTCATCTTGACGAGTACTTCTATGGATGATCTACTTGAGGAGGTTCAAGAACTGCCGGAGAATTTCTCTGATATAGTGGTGGACAATTTACCTTGTTAGTTGTCGCCCATCAGAATTATAATCCATCAAATCAAACTTATACTAGGAGAAAGTTTACCAAACAAGGAAACATACAGATTGACGTCACGGGAGAATGAGGAAGTTAAGAAGGAAGTCCAACATTTGATGGACAAAGGGTTGATTAGAGAAATCTTGAGTCCATGCGCTATACCAACAGTTTTAAGTCCAAAGAAGGATGGTGGATTGAGAATGTGTGTAGACTCGAGGGCTATAAACAAAATCACCATTAGGTATAGATTTAATTTACGGAGGATGGATGACTTGATGGATTACTTGAGTGGAGTAGAGTTTTTATCAAAGATTTATTTGAAAAGTAGATATCATCAAATTATAATGAGGGAAGGTGATGGATGGAAGACAACATTCAAGACGAATGAAGGACTATATGAATGGTTTGTCATGCCATTTGGTTTGATGAATGCACCAAGTACTTTTATGATATTGATGAATGAAGTCTTGAAGGATTTCATTGGAAAATTTGTAATTTTGTATCTTGATGATATGTTGATATTCAGTAAGATCGAGGAAGAACATTTGAGACACCTAACTGTAGTGATGGGGATCTTGTAGTAAGAGAATTTGTTGATAAATATGAAGAAGTCATGTTTCATGAAGAAAGGGCTCATTTATTTAGGTTTTGTGATCTCTTCAAATGAATTGAAGATGTATCCTGAGAAGGTAAAAGAAATCAAAGAATGGCCATCTCCAAGGAATATCTTTGAAGCCAGAAGATTCTGTGGACTAGCCAGTTTTTACAGGAAGTTCATCAGAAATTTTAGTTGGATTAGTGCGCCAATGATGGACACAGTTAATAAAAAACATAAATCTTTTCATTGGATAGAGGAAGAAGAGAAAAGTTTCAAGTTGTTAAAGGAGAAGATAACTTGACAACCAATTCTGGTTCTACAAGATTTTAGTAAGACGTTTCAAGTGAGATGTGACATAAGTGGATTTGCGGTTGGAGTAGTCTTAAGTCAAGACAATAGACCAATTTCATACTTCAGTGAGAAGCTGAATGATGCCAAGAGGAATTATTCCACATATGATAAAGAGTTTTATGTGATCATACAAGCGCTGAAGAAATGGAGGCACTTATTGGTTCCGAAAGAGTTCGTTTTGTACAACAACAACCATGATTTACAATTCGTAACCAGAAAGGAGAAATTGAACCAAAAACATTCAAAATGGGTTGATTTTATGCAGAAATTTACTTTTGTTATAACGAACATTTCTAGAACTGCTAACAAGGTTGTTGGTGCATTGAGCAGGAAATGTTTGATTCTGTAGGAGTTTCGTGTGAAGACCTTAGGTTTTGATAGCCTTAGTGATATGTACAGAGATGATTTTGATTTCAAGGACTCTTATGAAGCATGTGAGAATCATGTTCTGAGAGATAGAAGCCAATAGGTTGAATATTTGATCCCGGATGGATTATTGTTCAAAGGAAATCAATTGTGTATCCCAAAGAGTTCTATGAGAGAAAACATTTTAAAGGAAAAACATAGTGGAGGATTGGATGGACATTTCGGCCATGAAAAAACATTTTCACAACTGAACAGTTTATATTATTTACCAGGGATGAGGACGGATGTCAAGAAGTTTGTGAACATATGTAGAATTTGCCAGCACGCCAAGGGGAAAAGACATAATACAGGATTGTACCAACCATTTCCAATACCGGAGAGGCCATGGGACATTGTAAGCATGGATTTTGTGTTAGGACTACCAAGGAAACAAAGAAGTTGTGATTCGATATTCGTGGTAGTCGACAGCTTCCCAAAAATGGCACATTTTATTCCATGTCAGAAAACCAGTGATGCAACACACATTTCAAACCTATTTTTCAAAGAAGTTGTTCGACTTCATGGTTTACCCAAGAGTATTGTTTCAGATCGAGATACCAAATTTGTTGCTCATTTCTGGAGGACACTATGGAAGAAGCTGGGGACAAATTTATATTTTAGCTCAGAATATCACCCTCAAATGGATGGACAAACTGAGGTAGTAAACTGAAGTTTGGGAGATTTATTGAGGAGTTTAGTAGTTGAACATCATAGTCAGTGGGATCAGATTCTGCCACAAGTAGAATTTGCATATAATGAATCACCTAACTGGAGCATAGGACCGATCCCATTCCAAGTAATGTATGGAATGCAGCCAAGAGGTGTATCTGATTTGAGAGACATAGAGCAGAATGAGTTCAGAAGTGCTAGAGCAGAGGAATTTGCAGTAGAGATGCAAGAACTTCACAACAAGATTAAAGAGTGGTTGCAGAGTTCAAACAAGAAATATAAGTGTAGAGTAGATCAACAAAGGAGAGAGCTTCAGTTCGAAGTGGGAGATTCGGTCTTAGCACACCTTAGAAAGGAAATATTCCCAAGGGGAATGTATAACAAGATGAAAATGAAAAAGATAGGGCCGTGTAAGATTCTGAGAAAATTTGAGGAAAATGCTTATGAGATATAATTGCCATATGATGTGGGCATATCACCCATATTCAACGTAGCATATCTATATCCTTACAGAGAAGATGAAGCGAGAGAAGGAAAGAATCAGAAGGAAGTTCAGTGGGTCAAACAAATGCATGTAGCTGAAAAGATGCAGATGGAAAAGATCATTGATTAGAGAGTTATCAAGAGGACCTAGAGAAAGACATAATTTGAATACTTGATAAAGTGGAAGGGACACCCGATTGAAGATGCCAGTTGGAAAAGAGAAGTAGAGATCCAGAAACATGGATAGACGGTGCAGGAGCTCATGGACAGGAGCCTATAAATTTTTTAGCCAAATGAGTACGTTGTAGGAGCATCACAAGCCAACAAAGCAGAGGACAGTTGGGTATGTACCAACGCACATTTTGAGGATGTTTTGAATTTGAAAGGATGAAGAATTAATGTAATATATGGAAAATATATTTTTTCTTTTACGGTTTAGAGATTGTAATGCAAATCTTGAGCGATTGGTCTCATCTGTCAGTTGTAGGCAATTAATGCAATGAATGTAAAGTATATGTAGGATTTAATTCAATTAGATAGCTAGAGGCTGTAGGACGGAAAAATCTAGAAATCTCCCTCGTATGTATTGTAATGTGTGATTTTTCTCATTGTAACTAAGTGGAAGAGATGTAGAGAAATAGAGAGAAGAGAAGAATAGAGATTATAAAATTTGTATGAGAATATAGTTGTTGCTATTAGACCCATGTACATATGCACTTGGATTAATATATAAGAAATATTTGATCAACCTTCATGGGGGTTTTTATGAATTTTGTGTACATCTATTGAATGGTATGTTTACAGTTAATTTCAGTCTCTGTTATGCATTTGTTTCAATGCTTGGTATGTATGATTTCATGTTGAATGTATGAAGTCTATGAGAGTGAGAGTATGAGTTTCAATTGTTTATCTTCCTGAGAATTCCTACAAGGAGTGCAGTGAAAGTCCGCAAGGAGTGCATTGACAAGTTCTGAGTTTTACCTCAAAAAATATCAGGAGAGATAATGTTGTTCTCATACCAGCAGAAGTGCAAGTATATCACAAAGTCGTGCAAGGTGTGTGCAGGCCAGTTGAAGTCTTAAACTTTTCCAAACCAGTGAGTGGTTGAGGAGATACTGTCATGAGGAGTGCGTAGAATTGGAGAGTTCAGATAATCCGAGATTATCGTGAAGCCGCAAGGAGTGTGGGAAAAATCCCTTGGAATCCTTGATTTTGCAGTAAGAACCAAGCTGAGGAGGGATAGAGACTTCAAAGCATTCAGAGGAAAGAGGAGGCTGGAATTATCTTGCAGAAACCAAGCTCATAAGGAAGATGCCGCGTTATTTCATGAGTCAAAGTGTGGAGAAGGTCGTGACTTGGAGACCTTGAGTTGCAAAATCTCGATACCCAAAATTCTGATACAATATAGACCGTCAGATCGTGGTAATTTTAGGGTTGTCTATCTGAGGAGAAGAAGTCACAAGTTCAAACTTCGAGAGAAAGGATAGGAGTTGCATCGTGAACTCACGAGTTGCAAAATCCCGACGTGCTTGGAGGTGGATCCATTGGCATGACTGAAGTCACATGGTTGAGGCATAAGGGAGGAGTTAAATATCAGTTAGCCCATTTTAGGGTTTTGGGATTCAAAGGAGTTAGAGTGACTCACAACAGAAATCGCAAAGTCACGAAACCTAAAACACCTTTTTCGGGTAAAGGTTGTGGTCACACTGGTTGGTCACGTGGAGTGGAGGTTCGCACCTAGTGCTCGTTCACAAAGGTGTAACTTCTAAGAAGGACCTATGGTTATATGTGTGAAGGTTCTAGTGGGAAATAAAGAGCCATTCTGGCTCAAGGAAGTAGAAAGATACAAATATCGTGAGGTCACGCAAAACCTGTTGAGGTAGGGGTTTTGAGTCACACACCTCTAACTATGTGGAATTTGTCCTTCATGGCCTCTGAGAGAGCCTTCTCATGATTTATTTATGCCAACAACAATGTAGGATCTTTCCCTTGTGTCAGTAATCCCGTGATCCATGAAATTACATCTATGTCAATAGAAATTAGCTTGTATAACCATAAGTATCCTCCATTCACACAACTTAATAACATCTTTACACATATATTGATTTCTTGGATGATGGATTGATCATGCCAACGAAGTCTATTTCCCATTTATCAAAATCTTGTAGTATGACCTATGAATGCAAAGGAATCTCATCCCTTTGGGATGGATTTCCAACCCTTTGAAAAACATCACATGCCTGGAAATATTCTTTAGCATCCTTGTGAAGTGTGGGCCATTAGATTCCTGTACACAAAATATTTTGCGTTGTTTCCTTACCTTCGTAGTTTCCTCCTGCAATACCTGCATGTGCCTATGATAGTGTCATTGGCATTTCATGCTCTAACAAACATAGTATTAATATCCCATATGCACCTAAATTATATAAGTTTCTTGCAATAATCTGATAGTTTGTTTCCTTAACCATTAACTATTCTTTTGTGCCACTGTCATGTCCGATGGAGACATTCTTGTACTTAATAATGGAACAATGTATGTGAACTAGTCATCCATAATTTGAACTAAAAATAAATGTGCATCTGGTAAAATATCATCTATATTCTTTGCATCTTCTCCTGGTAAAACGCACGATAAGTGATCTGGTTCTGCATTTAATTTTCTTGTCTTAACGTAGACTTCAAAATCATATTCTTGGAACAAAATTAACCATATGAAAATTCTCCCCCCCAACATTGGCTTGTTTTAGTGTCTAAACTTCTGCAGTGCATACAACATTTCCAACCCTTCTCATTTTGTTGTATTATAGTTATTTTCTGTTGTTGACATCTTCCTGCTTGCAAATTCAATTGGGTGGTCTAACTCTCCTTCTCTTGGCTGATATAATATTTCACCCAAAGATATGGATGATGCATCAACATGAACATGAAACCCCTTCTTCCAATCTAGGAATATCAGAATTGACGCAGTCACTAACTTCTACTTCAATGTGTCCAAACCTTTTTAGAATTCCTCATTCCACTGGAATTTCATTTCTTTCTTTAACAACTTCCCCATGGGTGTTGCAATCTCTACATATCCTTTAGTTAGATTCCAATATTATATTGTATGGCCCATTGTTTCTATTAACTGTCATACTTATGTAGGTGGTGGTAAGTCTATAATCATTGCAATATTGGAAGGATGAACTAGTAATACTTTCTTACATGCCACGTGGCCCAACAAAATTCCTAAAGGTGCACATAAAATTCATTTTTTCAAATTCAATGAAATATAACATTGTCTACACCTATCCAACATTAATATCAATACTTCTATATGATATTTTAATAAACTAAACACAATCCAATTGTATAAACAAACTTCAATGAACTTATGAATAAACTCCTTAAAGGCTACAACAACGTCTCTTGAGAAAATTGTAGGTGCATTCTTCAACCCAAAAGGAATCACTGTGTACTGGTAGCTTCCCCACCATGTCTCAACGGTAGTCTTGTGTATGTCTTCCTATGCAATATGTATCCAGTGATACCCTGAGAATCCATTCATGAAAGAGTAGGCCTCCTACCCCCCTATATTATCTAGTACTTCATATGTAAAAGGTGTCGGAAATGGATCGTGAAGATATGCATCATTTAGATTTCTTAGGTATACATAAATTATGATTCCCCATGTTTTTTTATCTTGTACTACCATTGTAATTATACATTATGATTCTACTACTAGTTCAATGATTCTTCCTTCTAACATTCATTCCATCTCTTCCTTTATCTTCTCTTTATACCTCTGGTTCAGTGTATAGGGTCTCTGTCTTACTAGCTTATCATATGGTTTCAAGGGGATTTGCATTTCTCCTAACTCACCAGCTATCCCTTTCATGTATGAAAATGTTGTTGGGAATAGATCATTATACTCGGGAAGTAAATCTACAATATTTTCCATAGTTTCGTCATTCCAATAGTTTCCTATATGCACAAAATTTGGATTCTATGTTGTCCCAATATTCACCCTATGCATCCTTAATGGTTGTGCATACACAATATATCCAAGATATGGACACTCTACTATGTGTTCCCCCTCAATTTCATATATTTGTATATTTCTTGGATCTTCCTCATCGTAATCGTCTTTGCCAACATTATAAAATTTCAGTATTTCATGAACTGTGATAGAAGATCTATGTGCACTACACACAGGTACTAAATCCATCAACCCTGCTACTAAAAATATCTTGTTTCTAATATCCTTCAAATTTTCATCTACTACTAGTGACTCATTTTCAAAAGTAAATGTTATCTTAAACATTTGAGTGAGCTTGTCCCAATTCATTGTTTCTCTGTGCATTTCTATTTCTAGGTACCAATTCTTAGGAATCATATCCAATGTATGTATGAACCTATGTGTCCATTCCTTCTGTGGTATCAATGCCCATATTTTGTTTCACTACACAATATGATATATCGAATCTCTTACTCATGTATATTTCTATGTAATATACTCAACCTGAGTACCAAATCTAACTTGCATGAATCTTTTACACTTCTTCCAGTATTCTATTCCTTATTTATGTGAAGTCCACCATCTGGATGGACTGGCCTTGAAGACAACATCTAATTCAAACAATCTTTATTGTTCGGGTATTGGCAACTCAAACACATTTACAAAAGATCCTATATCAGTCAAACCATTATACTTGGGTGGGTCACATAACTATGTTCCAATCCAACACAACGATCGAGTAATGTGGGATCACCATCTGGTTGATACTTCAAGCATCCTTTGGTTCGAGTGTTCCAAACCTTCCTCTAAATATGACACACATGAACTAATGCTTCTCCAACTTAATGTTCCATCTGCATTCAGATTAATGTAGTCATCCATCCGCATAGTCATGTTATATAGGTTATCAATTTTGTTTCCTTTAGTTGATTCTATGTACCTATTTCCTTCTGTTGAATCCAATGGTGCAGTAACCTTCAAGTCCTCTACTTCAAAGCATGGATGATTTTAGGGGTTAAATTCCACTCATGGGATAATTTTCCATGATTTTTCCAAAAATGAGATTCGTTATTTTAAAAATGATTCGCCCAAATTCTATAGGATAAAATTATTTTACCTTAAAAATAGCCAAAATTTTATAAAAACTAGATAAAATACTTAGAAATTTGAATATATTTACAAAAATATTGCCAAACATTTATAGTTGACATAAGAAGGATTAGTAATATTCGCCAAGGTTTCTACATTTTAAAACAAATTTCCATCCTTAAAATCATCCCTTTTTCAAAGATCATTTCCTTTCTCTTCAGATTAATAATCGCCTGATTGTAATAGGCCCATTAAAGTCCCATTTGTGTTGGATATGGTTGACTATCATCCACAATCTTGATGACTTAAAAATATATTATTCTACGCACCCCATCTATATTCACAGGAACCCCTAAAAATTGGTTGATCGTTACTATCTTGTGTCGGTTCGCCAATCTTAACTAGACGGGGCACCAAATTAACTTAGGATTCCACAAAATTTCCCATGTTTTCTTTGGTAAAATATTTACATTTGAACCCAAGTCTAAAATGACATTGTCCATGTCATATTCCCCAATCTTCACATTCGGTATGAACTCTCTGCTTCTCCTATTTTTACACAATATCTTATTCACTACCCTATATGTTGTAGTAACTACCCTTTATTTCATGCAACGATCAATCATTCCACATAATGCATTCAATGCAGTTTCATCTTTCATCAATTCTAAACAAACTTTCAGAAATTTGTTCATAGTACTTATATGTGGAAGCGACCTTTCTGGGATAGTACGATCATATACCAAAGTCATTTCAACCATAGGAGGTGTAGATGATGTCGATGATATCCAATATGGTCCTAGTATCTCATTCCTTGTTTGTTGATATGTCTCTTTTTCTTGTTGTGGGTCAAATTTCAGCATAGTTCCTATTGATTTCCTCACCCAGTTCTCCATCTTTGTTCCTTTATAGATCACATCTGCCCCTGTCCTATCTCCTTTGTGCATGAAAATGACTATTATGGGTCCTTCATCATGCTTTTCTTTTGATATCTTCTGTACATTCTTGATTCAGGTTCTGGCTCGGATTCCCTCTTTCCTGCCACTTTTCACGTAGTTGCGGACAATCTTCTGTTGAATGATTCAGTGCTCTAGAATACATGCAGGTTATAAAAGGATTCAATAAATCATGAGGTAAGTGTCCTAGTTTATTATAATTGTATCATAATATTGGTCCTCTACCTCCTCTACCAAAACCCCCTTTGTCACGGCCTCGACCAAATCCTCCTTGGACTCCTGGAATAAATCCTCTCTGATTGCTATACTATGGAACACCTCCTTCTGTCATGGTATTTTCCTCATGAATTCTATACATATCTGAAGTGCACTCTCTCATCGGGTCAAATCTGTGGAATTACTTCTCCTCATGCCCTATTAACTTGCAAAAGTTTCATAATAAATTATGGGGTTTACTGTGGTATTTCTATGATAGTGGACAATCATGCAGATGATATCCCCACTTCTTGCATATTTCATAGTACCCTCCTCCTATTTATGGGTTTGGTCCTCTAGTCTTCAAATACTATGAAAATTTTGGGCATTCATTCTTATGGTGGCCTTCATTCCTACACGTGATACACCATACTTCTTCCCTCTTCTCCCTTCCTTTCGTAAGCTCAGCCAATTGGATTGTCAAACCAGTTAACAATGTATGTATGTGAGCCATCCCTCGCCATCCCCTACAAGATATGATTCTAGCTCCATTGCAATATCCAATACTTCAAGATGTGACACAACCTTCTGTTGTATCATTGGGCAATGAATGTGTGGTAATAGTCTTGCAATAAACAATTCTCTGTGTTGTTGATCCAGAATTTGGAATGTCAATCTACCCATCCAATCCTTAAATCTTTGATCATAGTCCCAAATTAAATCATTATGCACTTGTTTGATTTCCTTCAACTCAGTAATGTATTGTGTTTTATATTTCAGCGTCTTAAACGTTTTTAAAAACATTTGTCAAATATTTTCTAATGTCCTCGCTTGAACTGTTGATGTAGTACTATGCAGTTTCATGTACATGACTGATGTGCGGACTCTAAATGTTGTTTCTAACTATGAAATATTTGTATCCTCATCTTGGAAATTCTTCGTAGCCCAAATTGGCTCCCATACAAATAGATGTTGTGCTGGTTCTTCCAACCCAACTTCCTAGAACTTAGGCATTCTCAATGTATTGTCTATGCCTTACATGGTACTTTTCATAGTAACTCCCCCGAATGTTGTTGGATGATTAGGATTCTATGCACTACTTCCACTTCTATGGATATCACTATTCTAAATTCCTCCACTAACTATAATCTCTTTTGAAAAATATTCAAATGTTATCTCATATCTAGGTGATCCACACGGGGTCGTAGGTGCAATGCAGGACCGAGTCTCAATAGGAATTAATGAATATTCTATTATAGGAATGAACTGAGGATCCTCTACCTCTCCTTCTGT
The DNA here is from genome assembly GCA_010110895.2 of Picea sitchensis. NCBI lineage: Eukaryota > Viridiplantae > Streptophyta > Pinopsida > Pinales > Pinaceae > Picea > Picea sitchensis. The sequence continues at coordinate 77,860 of SNQJ01S0003718.1, read as the reverse complement.
GCCTGATATTTCTATGATCTTAAATATTATGCAGGGGTCTCTCCTCTTGCACTCATTTGACGACTCTCCTTTCTCATCCCTAGTTTTCAACCTATTGTATCTTCTTCCACTGCGTAGTATCCAAAAAAATTCTTCCTCCTATGATACACCTTCTTCATTTCTATGCATACTTAGTCCCTCCCTTCCTTATTAAATTCTTTCATCATTCAATCCTACCTTCAAACCATCCTCTGGTCATCCCCGTGTTTCCCTATGTGCGTGAATCCCCCTAGCAATTATATTCCATCATCATCACACATTTGTCGCACAACAAAATATTTATCTAGGTACCCAACACTTTCAAAAACCTTCCATGCAAACCCTTGAATAAATCCCTTTATGCAACACTATACGACTTGGTACAATCTACTACAAATTCCATAATATAACCCCTTAGTATGTTATTCAACCAGAAATAAACTACATGAGAAGTAGTGTTTCTTAAAGAATTCAATTGTCTTACCAACTCAGGGGTCTGGTTCCTCATAGATATAGTTCGGTATCTTCCAGTATTATCCACTAACCTTTCTAACCATTCAACTAAAATATTTGGAAATTCACTAAAGAAAATCTCATACAGATTTGTGTACACATACCTTTGCAACCATTTTTCATCACTGTTCTGAGGGTTTCTATTCTCTCCTTTGGAAAATTCTCACTCCTTCCTTTCTATCCATTCGAGGATATCTTCCTTACTTGATCTCCAAAACATTCCCACAATTACTAATTTTGGGCCTCGACACCAGAACCATTTGTTAGCGCGCATTTATAAGACCCTAGCTTCAAGTTATTCAACCAACAAAACCCTAAGAAACTGGCCCTTTCAACATCACCTGCATGCAAGTGAAGTCTCACTCGAGGAATCTACTGGGGCTACAGGAACCAAGTTTCTACAGAGATGAGGAGATGGGATTTCATCAACATATCCATTAATACTTATTCACCCTATGCGCATTACCCTTATTTAACATTATTTTATAAGTTACCAAATTCTCTACACAAGTTTTTCTAACTAATAGTCATCACTTTTACTAGAACAATTGTGCAACATTAACCCATCCAAGATTTTTTCAATACCCTAAACCCTAGTGTCAAAAAAAAATATACTATATATCACGACATAACCAAGCCACTGGATCATTCATTATTATTTCTTATCAATCTATATGTTAAACATATCTATATCAATTATGAATAAAAATAACATCCACAAATAATCACATCAACAGACATAGGAAACATAGGATTTAAATGTGGTTCACCCAATCCTTGGGATACATCCAAAACTGTAGGGTTCTCATATTAATATTTGTGCAATGATCATCTTAGGCCTACGCACTGTGCTTACAAAAGATACAACCTAATGTAAGCCCCAAACTTGCCTAGTTGTTCTGCAGTGATATCTTATCTTTGTGTAAACTCTCTTCATCAATCATGAGAAACCTACTCTCTTACTATCATTATACTCTCTTCCTAACATCCAACCAAATCTTCCCCAACCATTTACATATTTATACATATAATTTAGGACTAAAAATCCTAATAACAGCTTGTCTCCCCAAAACCCTAACGAGTCATAACCATTTTTCATTCTTTAGCATTGATCTACTGCTTTCCTTGCTTTAGATATGAACTACTCTGATCTTCTTATTTTCCCTTCTTTAGCATTGAAATACTCTAAATTGTTTGTTTTCCATGCTTTAGCATTGAACTTCTCTGAAATTTTCACCCTTTCTGCATGATGCAGGAACATATTTGGTTATGGGAAATCCGCATCACCCAAAAACATTTCAATTCTGTTCAAGTTAAATTAGGACGAATAAGGATGGATAAAATTCTAATCAATAGCTCGTTCTATTACTCCTTGCTATAATTGACATAGTTGCAACTCGTTGCAAGTCCTATGATGGAACTCCACGCAACAGTATTGGTGATGCAACTTGTTGCAACTCCTATGTTGTGATTGTATGCTACATGATTCATCCTGAAATTATTATCCTTCTACTTAGCATGTTGATTCCAAATTCAATCCACGTAGCTCGTGAAGATTAAGTGTGCAGTGGAAATCATTGGTGAAGGAAGAGGAAACAAAACTAAAATGGAAAAACGACTGGGAAACAAACAATAATGACTATTCATATTTCCAATGAAAGGGGAAATGAATCAACTGGAAGAAAAAATATAAAAAGAGGAGGAAGAAAGATGTTGGGGTTGGATTTTTGAGCTAGAAGAAAGGAGGATTTCTCTCAGGTCCATTGGAAGAGACTAATACATCCACCAAGGACGATATTGAGAAGAGAAAGTGTGAGTTGCAGAATAACAACATAGTAACCATCTCTATTATGGTGAGAAATATGTATTACTTGATTCCATTATAATAAGGGGAATTCTAAAATCAATAATAAAAGAAATGGTCCACAACTTGTATGTGTTATTGTGGTTTTAATTAATTTATTATGTTTTTGTCTTAACAACAATAAATGAATTGTTTATTGTGTATTCAATATGAGTTCCATTGTGCATTCTGAGGGCAAAGAATAGTCTTGTAGATGTTAGAATTGATATAGGTCTATGAGATGCATCAAGTCATATCAGAGAAGGCTCAAGTTTATGAGTTTTGAGATTACAGTTCCCGGAGGTGAGGCCTGTGAATGTTGGTCGGAGTGAGGGTTGTAAGAAAACTCATAAGGATTCCACCATGAAGAGATGGAGAAGCACAAGAAGATGCGATAAATAGGGAAATTTGTGAATTAATAAGAATAATAGAAGAGTTGGAGAATAGAAGAAATGGACAAGCTGAGTCAGATTCTGAATCTGATTAAGAGATTGAAATTGAAAAAATGTTGAGGATGAAGACCTAGAAGTGCGTTTGATATCTTTTCTGAGTAACAAAGGTAGAACGGGGGTTGAATTTTCATACTATGATGGTAGTTTGAAGGATGAAACTCTTATAGATTTGATAGGAGAGCTTGAAATATACTTCGAATATGAGAATGTTCAAGATCCAAATTTTGTTCATTTTTCCATTAAAAAGTTGAAAGGACATGTTACACTTTGGTGGGATATGTTGTAGAAAGACAGAGTAGATCATAGGTCAGATAAGATTAAAACTTGGAAGAATATGGTTAGTAATATAAAATATTTTTTTTTACCTATTGACTACTAGCAGAACTTGTATAAACAAGTACAAAATACAAGGAAGAAAGAGACATTTATTCATGAATATATGAAAGAATTCTTCAAGTTGTCAGTTAGGTTAGGGATGAAGGAATCGATGTATCAGAGAGTGGTAAGATACATAAATGGATTGAAGTACCAGAGTCAAGATGATATGAGTACACATTACTTTTGAAATGTAGATGGATCCTACCAAGTTTCTTTGAATATGGAAGAAAATATTGGCAGAGGAATACGATAGAAGTTCTAGGGAAAGGGAACTAGAGGAAGAGGAAGAACAAGTGCTACTAAATACAATGAGAAGGAGGATGAGGAGACCAATAGTAAACATGAAAGAGGAGGAATAATTGTTGGAAGAGGTAGAGGTTTTGGTCGGGGTAAGTATGTAATTACATGTTATAATTGTGGAGTAGAGGGTCACAAGGCATCATAATGTCCATAGAGAAAGAGCACAACAAGAAGAAATAAATCTAGGAGGCAAGTCACCCAAGTATATGAGGCAACAATTGATGGTTGGAATGTGGAAGTAGTCTAGTAAGAACAATGAGAAAAACTGATGTTGAGAAGAATATTACTCAATCCTGTGACAAGGGAAACAACAAAACCTAAACAAAGGAAGAGAGTGTTCAAGACTAAATGAAAAATTTGTGATAAGTGTTGTCATCTGGTCATATATGGAAGGAGTAAAAAAAAATTGGTATCCACTGAAGTAATGAGAAAATTGAAATTTAAAAACATTCCACATCCCATTCCGTACTGAGTTTCATGGTTTCAAAAAGGACAACATGTGACTGTGAGTGAATAATGTTTATTGAGTTTCCAGATTGGATGTTTCATTGAACAAGTTTTATGCAATGTGATAGAGATGGGTTCATGTCATGTATTACTTGGGAAGTCGTGGATGCTTGATAGAAAGGTATTCCATGATGGTAGAGAGAATTCATATGAATTTCTCAAGGATGGTCAACATTATAAGTTGATACCAATGTTAGAAAAGAATATGGACAGTAACAACAACAAGGGGATGGACAACAGTAACAACAACATTATGAATGACAATAATAGAAAGAATATGCATGGAAGCAATAATCGAATCATGTTGTGTTTTTCTAAGGAATTTCTAAGAGAGAAGAAACATAGTGGTTGTTGCTTGTCCATAATACCAAAAAGGATTCAAGAGACAAAGAAGAGGGATTTTGTATCAGCCGAGATTCAACACTTGTTGAAAGAATTTAAGGATTAAATTGTAATAGATTATTTGCCATCAAGATTGCCTCCATTGAGAAGTGTATCACACCAGATTGACCATATACCAGGGTCAACTTTTCCAAATAAGGCACCTTACCGGATGACTCCAGTAGAGAATTAAGAGGTAAATAGACAAGTACATGAGTTACTTGACCAAGGGTTAACTTGAGAAAGTTTGAGTCCTATGTAGTTCCAACAGTTTTGACACCGAAAAAGAATGGTGAGTGGAGGATGTGTACATATTTGAGGGATATTAATAAAATTACCATTAAGTAAATGTTTCCTTTACCGAGAATGGATAATCTCATGGAAAATTTGAATGGAACTGAGTACTTCACGAAGATTGATTTGAAGAGTGGTTATCATTAAATCTGGATAAGAGAAAGTGATGAATGGAAGATAGAATTCAAGACAAAATATGGGTTGTTTGAGTGGTTAGTTATTCATGAGGCTGATGAACGAAATTATGAAACCATTTTTTGGAAATTTGTTCTCATATATTTAGATGACATTTTGATTTTCAATATGATCAAAGAGAAACATCTACAACATGTGAAGAAGGTGTTACAATGATTGAAAGAGGAGGCATTACTAATAAATATAAGGAAGTGTACATTTTTACAAAATGAGATTGTATAGTTGGGTTTTTTGGTTTCCAAATAAGGTTTAAATATGGATCCCAAGAAGGTAAAATAAATCTTGGATTGGAAGACACCTAGCTACACTTTGACGTGTAGAGTTTCCATGGACTAGCAAGTTTCTATAAAAAGTTCATTCAAAATTTCAGTAAGATTTGTGTGCCTCTTATTGAATTCATGAAGAAAGGAACATTTCAATGGATAGAAACAACAACAAAGTCATTTGAAGATTTGAAAAGAAAGGTGACAAAACAACGATTATTGGCATTTCCAGATTTCAATAAGGTATTTCAGGTAGACTGTGATGCAAGTGGGACAATTTATGATCAACAATTTTATTCTATCATCCAGGATATGAAAAAGTGGCAACATTACTTGCTTCCAAAGGAGTTTGTTTTGTTTACTGACCACAAGGCACAATAGTACATAAAAAATGTTAGGTAGCTAGAGAGGTAGTGGAGGCCATTCAATCTAAGGTGGACTAGTTCCACTATATTATTAAATAAGGACCACTATGGTAGTTAGTTATAATAAATGGGTAGTTAGATATAATAAATGTAAGAGGACTTCTTAGAAAGTTCTGCTTCTAGAAGATTCCTCCTCTAGAATGTTCTTAAGTGATAATAGCACTATATAAAGAGGTTCAAGTAATGTAATGGGATATGAAGAGAAGTTTTTTATTCGGAGAAGTATCTCAATAGGAGGAATCCCCCTCAAAGAAGCAAGTGAAAAGGGAAGGATCTCTTCCATAATAGGATCCATTGTATGGTGTTTCCCTACCTCAAGGGTTTTCTATAATAAAAGTGTGGTTTATTCTATATTTCTCTGTGAATATATTTTTTATTCGGTATTTGTAATGATTATATTTGTATATCTACTTAGTATCTTAAAAATTGGTATCATAGCACTTTCCTTGACAATAAGTGTAGGCAAATGTTTTTTATTTTTACAGATTTTTTCGGAGAAGAAAAAGAGGGATGAGACATTCTGGAAATTTTTTGTATATTTTTATGCAAAATTTGCAAAAACGGGTTGTATATATGAGTTCCTCTTAGAAAAACACCCAATTAAAAAAAATAAAAATCCTAAAAGGATTCTGGGAAGTCAAGATATCGACATTTTAAAATCTACAAATTTTCAGAGTATTTTCCGCGAACGACGACACATTTTGTTTTTATTTCTGTAGCAACTGGAGGCTGAATTTGCTAAAAACAAAATTACATATCTAAGTTCCTCTTTCAAAAATAGTTTATTTCAAAAAAAAAATCACCCAAATCAGAGATCTAGAAGTGAAGATATCGTTGATTTAGAATCAGTCATTTTGGGTTTTTTTTTTGTGATGGCAACAAGATTGCAGAGTTCATAACTTTGCACAAGGTATTCATATTGCTACTAGATAAATTCCATTGGATATATTATTTTAATATTTTTCTGTTTGTACATTATATGTGGTTTTTCTAATGGATATGCACTCTCAACTCATGGAAATTCCATGAAAGGTTGAAGCCCTCAAATTCGATATGCATGACCACCTGTGAGGCATTAAGGATAGTCTGCATGACCACACAGTCAGTTATCACAATATTCAACTGTCATTGGCTCTCCTACAAGACGGATATATTATGGAAGACATCGGGGATGAATATAATCAAGAATTATATGCTTGGTATGATTTTGAGGCTGATTGTGATGCTTGGTGTTAGCGATAATTCTTGTCCCGAGCTCGAGAGCACCCAGACCTACTGGTTGCACGGGAAGCGCTAAGCGCAGCACGGGAGAATCCCTTTTTCAGTAGCAAGTCGAGAGAGTGGGCGAAGTTCTGTCGTCGGCGGCCGAGATCCACCTACAGAGTTAATCGACGGCCATTGGGATTTCAGGGCTGTCAAGTTACCCGATATATAGTGTAAGAGAAAGCGCCTATATTTTAAAGTTAAGTCTGGGTCGTCTGATCCATTGATGCGTGGCGCAAGATCTGGTCACATCGGCATATCGACATTTGGGAGTTTGAGGGGTAAAAGTCCCTCGTCATTTCACATCTTGAAACCCTGAACCCCGAAATGCCGATAAGCGCCCTTCAAAGCCGAGCTCACGGTCTTAGCACCTGGTCACGTCAAGCGAGCCTGATAATGGAGGCAACCCTCTTCTAACATCAAATTCCATTGGGACTGTCCATCTGAGGGACACACGGCGCATAGCTGAGCCACGAGTGGGGCCCTTCGATATTTTCATGATGAAAGTACCAAGGTCATCTCAGCCGTTCATCCATCAGCGAGGCTCGGGCACATTTAATTTAAAGAGGGCGCAAATCTGGATGATCGTGATCTAGGCACTCAAATTCACGGACAAGGTCCAATTCTTCACCCCTTCCGCCATTCTAGCTTTAACGAGAGGGGGGGGAGTCCGAAATCGGAGATAATGTATGATCACATCTGGATGACCCAAGTCTCGGTGCTTAGATCTACGGTCTGTATTGGATTCCGAACCCCCCTATCGGTTCTTACTTTAATGGAGGGGGAGGGGGGGTCCGGAATGGATTTTTACTCTAGCGGGCCCCCCTTCCTGTCGTGTCACTGTCTGAGTCGTTCCCCCCATTTCCACCTGTTCTCCACCTACCGCCTCCCTCTTTCCCAGTCACCTCCTCCTGTACTCCCGCACTCCATGCTCCTTCCTCCTCTGTCTTTTTCAGATGGCGTGGCATCCCTTAGCTGATGCCACAGTTCCCATCTCTTCTTCGTCACCTCCACAATGTTCATGCCTTTAACCCTTGTCACACCCTCGTCCACATCATCCATAGGGGTCCCTCGTAGAAGTACAACGAAGTAGTGTCCAAAGAAAGGTCGTTCGACTGATCCAGGTGGCATCATTAGGAGACCTCCACGTCCCAGAAGGGTAATTTGACTGAGGCCGTCCCCGATCCCAAAAAGCAGTTATTGCGGTAGTTGCTAGTGGTTGGACATCAAATCTACCATAAAAGGAAGGTCTGGAAAAGGACTAATTCACGTCGACTCACCTGCAGAAGGACAATCCAAAATCTGATGGCATTTGTCATAGGCGCACAATCATCCTGAGTCTGCATGGGCAGGCTGTCAGAGGACATGCAGACACAATGTTTTTTTTATGCAGCGTCTTATTTTTGCTGTTGTGTTTGTTTTTTAGTATATGTAGGCGTTTTCGCCATTTGGTAAAGTATCGATGGTTGAGCAAAGCTCCCGACTGTAATGTTTTAACAACTATTCTAGATTTCAGCTTATGTATCTGTATATGAGATTTCTTGTTTTATGACAGACAGTTCTTCTTACTCCATCTTATTTTCGTCTCATGCTAAGAGAGTTCGTGATTGACTGAGTCGCGTGAATTGTTGCATTTCTGTTATGATAAATGATTTATCGTGGCATTATTGTATTTTCTGGTTTTCTGTATTTAAACACAAGAAGAACTTGCGTTTGGATGACTTCTCCTACAGTCTGTTAGGAACCCGCTATTTATAATAGACCTTCGCACTCTTCTCATATAAGTCTTCCGCCTGTTCACCCTTTACTACAGCTCACTGTCTGAAATTTATGCAAGACCTCACTTGCTCATGCATACCTGGCCTGGTTTCAGAGTTGGAACACTAACTGTTTCGAGTTTCCTTCCATTTGATCACCCATCTATAAACAACTATGACATAAAACTGGTGGGCGTCGAGCTCTGCTCCTGATAGCAATCCAGGAGTGACTTCCGTCGCCAACACTTGGTATATGGATAGTTCTCATTTTTGGGATGAAAACCAAGTTCATATTTTATTTGATGACTCTACTCCACCTTTTGTAGAGAACATAAATGTGACAAATCAGGAGCCAGTTATTATTACTAGTATCCATCCTACATATTTATAGTGGTATTATTCCTTCTAGATTTAGCTATGACCCTTTCCCACTATGTGAATGGATCTTCTTATTTAGATCCACATGAAATGTGTCAATTTTTAGAGCATAATTTCCAGTTGGTTCCCAAGTTCAAATATCTTCAACGTGCATTTTAAATGAGCACTTGGAAATGGGACCCAGGTTCACAGTGGAATTTCGACTACTTCGTCATGGTGTCTCACATTTATACATGGGAACTTGGTTCTCCAGTCTTCTTCAACATTATGGTCCACACTTATCCATGGGACCCTGGTATATGGTTGTACACCCTCATAACAAGCACTGAGGACAACACTTTCGTAAAGGGGATGGAATGTTAGGTAGCTAGAGAGGTAGAGGATGCCATTCAATGTAAGGTAGACTAGTTCCACTATATTATTAAATAAGTCCCACTATGGTAGTCAGATATAATAAATGGGTAGTTAGATATAATAAATGTAAGAGGACTTCTTAGAATGTTATGATTATAGAATATTCCTCCTATAAAATGTTCTTAGGTGATGGTAGCACTATATAAATAGGTTCAAGCAATGTAATAGGATATGAAGAGAAGTTTTACATTTGGAGCGGTATCTCAATAAGAGGAAGCCCCCTCTAAGAGGAAAGTGAACATGAGAGGATCCCTTCCATAATAGGATCCATTGCATGGTGTTTCCCTACCTCAAGGGTTTTCTTATAATAAAAGTGTGGTTTCTTTTATATTTATCTATAGATCTATTGTGTATTCAGTATTTTTGGTGATTATATTTGTAGATCTACTCAAGTACTTAACAAACAACCAAGGTAAATTGAGTCAGAAACATTCTAGATGGGTAGATTTTTTACAAAGTTATTTGTTTTAAAGCATAGGTTAGGGAAATCTGATCCAAAATGGATCCAGGAAGGCCTAAAAATCAAATTTCTCATAATAGGATGAAACCAGATCCATTGCATCAAGCTTGTTGTGCCGATTCTAACCATATATATATATATATATATTTTCCGAAAATGGACACTATATGAAAATGTTATCGCATTCTAAACGATTTCCCAAACAAGCAAAAATGTCAATTGGTCAAAGTCAACAGTCAACATGTCATATTGCTGACATCATTAGTATGTCAGCATGACATCACATTGGCATCATGATGATTTCATCAAGGACACATGGCAGCACGAGGAGGTGACATGTGTCACTCGTTTTTGTCATTTTCAGGGGCTGATGTCGAACAATCCAAATTTGACACATGGCACAGTACGGACATGACACATGGCACTGTACGAATGTGAAACGTGGATGTACATAATGCTAACATGGCCCAATGATAGTATGACACATGGAATTATGGATTAAAGGTGGCAGTACCGATGCTAACATGGCAGCTAACTAGGAACATGACTTGGTAGTATGGATGTTGTAGTGGTAGGCTTAGGGTATGACACGTGGTTGTACGACAGTGACATGGCAGGATGACAGGAAAGTGACATGGTGTTGACTATGCATTGAATATGTCGATGACTGGATTGTAAGAGCCAATCACAGGTTGACACATGGCCCAATCAGAGGGCACCACGTGGCACCCTGGATTTGGCTAAAGTGGGTTAGCTCAAAAAATTGTTTTGCCTCCGTATGAATCGGCCATGCGAACTCCTCCATAGCCCAATTCTTCAGAACAAGAGCTAACCAATGTTCCACCTTTGTTTCTTATTTAAAAAATGGCATAAATTCTATTTAAGTTGGAGTATACAAATTTTTTGGAGATAACACCCGGTCGGTAGGGATAGCCCCGCCAACCAAGGCACGTGACCAGGAGTAGCATCCTAAGAGCCTAAGGGATGGTGCATTATGTGGGGTATAAAATTTGTTACATGAAAAAATTTCCATGTGGAACCATATGACTAGAGAAAACTGATGACTAGGGGCTTGACCCGACTTCCAAGCCACGGGGGCTTAACCTCTGCCCAGGCCCTGGACACTTAGTGCACCCATATGACCAGGAGCCTGGAGAAATGGGGCTGGCATGTATTTTTCCAAATTGTGGGTTTTATAACTATATTATATGATTTTTTGGGGATTATTATCCTGATTTTGGTGGATTCTTCCCATTATTGGGGGATCTGGAGGCCAATTTGAGGCCAAATCTTGGGAGGAAGTTGGGAGGTGAACCTCAAATTGGAATCTACATAAACCAAAGGTTTTTGACATTCCTAAATTTTTTGTAATATAATAAATGATTAATAATTCATGAATCCTAACCCATTTTAATGCAGGGAAGCCATTGAGGAAGCAAAAATTGGAGGCCAATTCTGGGAGCTACGCCCAACCTTTTGCATTGTCGTCAATTGTGTTGGATTCTTGGCATCGATAAAAACACAGCTAGACCAATTTGTAATCTGTTTGATGCATTTCTGATTTACTTTTGAATCATTGAATATTAATAAGAAAGCATCGCCCACTGACACAAAGGCCCAGAGATGTAGGCAACCTTTCTGAACTCTGTTATCAAGCTTGTTGTTATGGTTTTTTGTTCCTTAATTCTATTTTCTGGTCTGCATTATTTACGATGGCTGCAATATTATTTCATCAAGTCTTTTTCTTCTCTTAATTCCTAAGTGGTAATTGAACACATGATTAAAACTAAACCAGGTCTTTAAAATTTCATTTTCGGATCAAGTGGTATCAGAGCAGGTTGACAATTGGTTGTTTGAGTTTGCATGATTACTAGGGAAAATCTAAGTCATCATGAAGGTGATCTTGTAGAAGGATATATAGAGATTCTATCAAGAAAGAGGACTTCTAAAAGTGAGAATATGACATCTGAAGAAGGAATGTCTTAGAATGAGATAAAGTTTCAAAAGAAATTCTTCGCCATGTCAGATATGGTAAAGGTATTATATGATGATTACTTGGAACAAAAGAGGCCTTTCCAAGGGGAATATTCAAAAAAAGACAAAAGTGAAGAAGGAGAGGACCCTCCTAAACCTCCTCCTTCACCTCCTCCTTCACCTCCTTCATCTCAATATTCTTCTTCTTCAAGGACAAGTGCAACTTATACCATAATAAAACATTCCCATAAACATAAGCATGTTATTCCATTAGTTAATATTGATGTGAAATTCGAATTTCCCATGTATGATGGTGAAGTCAATGTTGAGAGGCTTGATAACTAGGTTAGACATATGGAATTTTATTGTAGTGTGAAACAAATCAAATATGAGGAAACCCAAATCAAGTTGGCATCACTTCGTCTTGTAGGAACAACACTTGTCTGGTGACAGAGTAAGTTGTAACATGGTACTCAACAAGTTGGTAATGTATTTCCATCATGGCAAGATTTTTTTTTTGCACTTAGGAAGAAGTCTTATCCTTTGGGTTATAAGGAAAAGGATTTAATTGAATGGAAAATTCTTAAACTAAGAAAAGGAAAAACTGTGCAAGAATACATGAATGAATTTTGTAAGATGGAATTAATGTTAAATATTCCATTACATACACAAGAAACTCTTATGAAGTATATAGGAGGTTTAGCTACACATATTCATAACACTATATTTATGTTTGTACCTATTAATATTGTTGAGGTTTATGTTCAAGAAACATACATTGAAGTAGGGAAAACATGAGTTTGTGTATCAGGTGAATCATCTTCAAGGAAATAAGACAAATGAAAGGGGAATAGAAAGAAATCAAGTTCAACGACCGTGAAGGAAGAGAATCTCTCTTGCAAGCATTGCAAGAAAGAAGGGCATGATCATGACCTTTGCTGGAAATTGCACCTAAAGAAGAGACTGCAGTGGTTCAAAGAAAGGAAAGGGAGGCAAATAGTTGCAACAACAACACAACCAACAGGCTTGGGGTATGATTCAGGTGATGAGTCTAAAATCACAACAATTGGTTTGACAGGTAAAATTGGTGATGGTTTTGATTCAAGAAGTAAATTGCTTCATATAAGGGTCATAATGAAACATACTAAGATCGATACATTGATAGATAATGGATCTCAATATAACTTGATTTCAGAGGAAGTGTTTAAAAAATTGGGATTGACAACCAAGATACATCATAAACCTTACTCACTTAAATGGATAAGAAACAATCATAAATTGCACATAACAAAGAAATGCACTTTAAAGTTTGCAATTTCAACAAATTGTGTGGATGAGGTCATGTGTGATGTGGTGCCACTAAATGAATGTGGAATGGCCTTAGAGATCCCTTATTTGTATGATCATAAAGCAATCCTCTATAGGGAACATAATCAATATCAATTAACTAAAGAAGGCAATGAATATGTTGTACATGTTCATCACTTAAAAGAAAATCAATCTCTTCAAACAATGGAACAATTAAGGAAGACAACTTATGAAAAAACACACGTATAATTGTGCCAAGTAAATCAATTGATCTTAAGCATGAACATGATATGGTTGTAGAATGGGAATTCAATCATACTTTGGTTCAAGATAAGTTAATTTTGTGCAAGAAAATCAGACATATTGGTTTTGTTTCAGTCATATTTCTGATGTTATTGTTGCTAATGTTTTCAATATGGATGGTAGTGGCTTCAGTAAGATGTGAATGAGTCAAGTGGATAACAATATGATTTCAGTTCTCATGGTTGTTTTTCAATTGATTATTATGTGAAAGGTGGGAAGGACAAAGTTTAAAGACACAGGAATAGTGGGGTGGCCTATCCCGCACTTGATGACTGATTAATATCCTTTTAGAGGACCAAAAGGTCTTAGTGGGGAGGCATGATCTAAAATGGATCTAGGAAGGCCTAAAAATAAAATTTATTGGAATCATACAAAAGCAACACCATTGCTTCGGGCTTGGCACGTTGATTCTGGCCATATAGTTTTTTCCAAAAATGGACACCATATGCGAAAGTTATCCTATTATGATCGATTTCCAAAACAGGAAAAAAAGTCAACTGGTCAACAATCAACAGTCAACAGGACGTACTGTTGATGTCAGTAGTATGTCATCATGACATCATGATGATGTCATCAGGGACACATGGTAGAACAAGTAGGTGACACATGTAACTCCTTTTTGGCATTTTCAAAGGCTGATGTGAACCAATCAAAATTTGACACGTGGCATTGTACAGATGTAAAACATTGCACTGTATGGATGTTACACATGGCATTGTATGGATTTAACACATGGAATTATACAGGTGTGACATGTGGATATATAGAATGCTGACATGGCCCAATGACAGTCCGACACATGGTAGTACACATGACAAGTGGAAGTACAAATGTTGACGTGGCAACTGACTGGGCAAGTGACTTGGTAGTACGGATGCTGACATTGCAGAATCAGGGTTCAAGTAACAACACATGGTTGTATGAAAGTGATGTGGTAGGCTAAGAGGATGGTGACATGGTGTTGATTATGCATTGACTGTTTTGGTGAATGGAATATATGGTCCAATCACAGGATGACACATGGCCCAATCAGAGGGCACCATGTGGCACCCCAGATTTGCCTAATGTGGGTCGGTTCAAAAAATTGTTTTTCCTCTGTAAGAATTGACCATGGGACCCCCTCCATAGCCCAATTCTTCGGAACAAGCGCTAACAAACTTGCCACATTTTTTGTTTATTTAAACAAATGGAATAAGTTATATTTAAGTTGGAGTATTCATAAGTTTTGGGGATAACGCTCGGTCGGCAGAGCTAACCCCACTGACCAAGGCACGTGACCAGGAGTAGCAGCCCAAGGGCCTAACAGATGGTGCATTTTGTGGGTTATAAAACCTTTTACATGAAAACGTGGCCATGTCAAACCATTTGACTAGAGCAAACAGATGACTAGGGGCTCAACCTGACAAGTGCCACATGGAATACCGAGGAGTGCTACTTCAGACAGAGACACAAATATTCTTGGTCACTTTTGGAGGAAACTTTAGAAAACATTAGGTTCTAAGTTTCTGTACAATTTGATGTATCATCCCAAAACTGATGGGAAAACCAAGGTGGTGAACCGAATTTTAGGAAACTTATTGAGAAGTTTGAGTCGCAAAAATCCTAGTCAGTGGGATTTAGGTTTGGCACAATTTGAATTCACTTAGAAAAATTCAATGAACATATCTAATGGGAAGAGACCATTCCAAATTTTTTATGGCATGTCACCTAAAGGGGTTTTATATTTGGTTGATTTATAGGATCTAGGAGATAAAAGGAGTGTTGATGCCATTGATTTTGTAGACATTATGCATGAATTGCATGTGAAGATGAAGCAAAAACTACAAGAATGAAAGAAAAAGTATAAACAAAGGATAGACCTGTAGTGAAGACATAAAATATTTAAAGAAGGTGAGTTATTCATGGCTTACATGAGAAAGGAACTATTTCCCAGAGGTACTTATAACAAACTTAAGTATAAAAAGATAGGACCGTGCAAAATCTTCATGATTTTTTTTTATAATGCTTATTAGTTGGAACTTCTAGACAAGTTCAATATATCTCCAACATTCAATGTTGTTTATCTGTATTATTTCCATGAAAGAGAAATGGTGATGATGAAATTACCCTGGACGAATGGGAAAAAAACTAGTCAAGCAAGCTAAGGAAGTGGAAGAAATTTTGGCCACATGGATTGGTAGAAAAACTTGCAATAAGTAATATCTAGAATAGTTAGTCAAATGGAAAAACAAAGGATTTGATGATGCATCATGGGTTTTATAAGAAGAAATAAGGCACTTGGGAAACTCTTCATTTTTTAGAACAACCACATCAGTTGGGAACTCATTTTTTTCTTACCAAGGGTGTCTGATGTAGGAGCATCTTTAGTTCTAGGAAATCTGCATCACCCAAAAACATTTCAATTCTTTACAAGTTAAATTAAATCAAATAAGGATGGATACAACTCTACTAAAAAACTCGTGTTGTTACTCCTTTTTACAATTGATAGTGTTGCAACTCATTGCAGCTCCACACAACATGATTGGTGCTGCAACTTGTTGCAAATCTTACATTGCAACTCCATGCAACAAGATTGGTGTTGCAACTCCTATGCTATGACTTCACACTACAAGATTCATGTTGGATTTCTTATGTTGCTACTCAATGTTTTGATTCCAAATTCAGTCCACATAGCTTGTGAAGATTAAGTAACAAGTGGAAATCATTGGTGAAGGAAGAGGAAAAAAAATCAAATTGGAAAAATGACTAGGCAGTGAACAATCATGACTATTCATCTTTCCAATAGAAGGGGAAACAAATAGAATAAAAAAAATGACATAAAAAGAGGAGGAAGAAAGATGTTGGGGTTGGATTTTTGAGCTAGAAGAAAGGATGATTTCTCTCAGGTCCATTGGAAGGGACTGAGACAACCACCAAGGATGATATTGAGAAGAGACAGTGTTAGTTGTAGAATTAAAACACAATAACCATATCTAGTCTGGTGAGAAATATGTATTCCTCGATTCGATTGTAATAAGGGGCATTCAGAAATCAATAATAAAAGCAAGGATTCACAGCTTGTATGCATTCTTGTCGTTGTAATTAATTTATTATATTTTAGTATTAACAATAGTAAATGAATTGTCTGTTGTGTTTTAAATATGAGTTATGTTGTGTATTATGAGGCCAGAACATGGTTCTGTAGATGTTATAATTGATACAGGTGTGTAAATTGCATCACCGTGTGCTCTGGTACTCCCTTTTCCTCTTTCCTTTTTATGGCACATTTCCCAAAACCTAGTCTTTCTCATCCAAAATTATTTTCCAACACACACTATAGTAATACTTTTCTATGTTCCCAGGAGGCACAAACATATCGATATATCTGAAGTTATGTTCACAAGAGGAAATAAATTTTACTATTTATTTTATCCACTAAGGTAAAATGCAGGGTCCTCCTTCTTATACAGGAAAAACACATGCAATTCAATTTAGACATATTATTATGCGAGTACAATGAATTCCATTAGAACAATATCAATACCATTGACCAGGTATACACGATTACACACAATCACATGCATCCATCCATACCATTAATTCTATTACATAGATTATATGAGATACCTATCTATTCACAAGATGTATCCATTTAACTAACTGTGGGTGTTCACCTTTCCACCCAAACATAGGCTCTACATGCTTAGTCACTTCGGCTAGCTGCCACCCCCGTACCAAGACATGATACTATCAAGTTATTCTTTGTTCTTACTAGCTCATTCTCTTGCAACAACTCTAATTCATGAATCCCTAAAACACATCACTTCTCTCCTCCAGACGTGAACTTTACTCTATCTTCCCTCATGCATTCTTCTCTTGCACGCCCCATATAGGAAATTTCTCAACCTATCCTCTTCCTTATGACAGAAGGAACTTTGTGGGTCAATCCTAGACAAAACAACTGGTACTTTGTTGTACCTTTGGTTGGCATCCTCTACTCTCCTAGTCATATTTTCCATATCCACATTCATTGAGGGTGGTTGGTTTTTCAACTACGAACCCCTTCCCATTAACCGTTTGGCTTCAACGACAAATTAAAGGAAATATCATCATTTCCTTCACATTATTCAACAAGGTGAATTGGGTTCTTTAAATATGAACTCTCTTTCTTCCCCTCGTTAATCCCTCTCATGGTATCATGGAAAATACTCAAGGCTTCACCCCCACAGTCAGTTGTTGGAATTTTATATTGATAATTAATACATTTACAATGTTTTCATGACATTTCATGGAAATCATTAAATATTATTAATTACATATTGGGGGAAACAAGAGTGTTACAGATAAACTAAACATTGAAAAATGTTTGATTGCTCTACAAGCCCAAAGTAGAAAAAGTGATTGGTAAGTTGACAATTATTTTTCAAAGAACATGATAGGGGACAAGGATATATTTGTAACTCTAAATAAGGAAAGAGATGGATAAATTTCATTTGGAAATGATAAGTCATCCAAAATGATAGGAAATGGCACAATGAAGCTTGGAAGAAAATATGCCATGGTAGAAAATGTCCTACTTGTCAATAATATGAAGCATAATCTACTAAGTGTAAGTCAAATGTGTGAACAAGGACATACACTTCTATTCAACTCAAAGAAATATTAGATAAGGAAAGAAGGATCAAGCATATTGGTGGTGACAACAATAAGAACTCCAAAAAACATATACATATTAAATGAGATCATAAAGAAAAGATGTTTATTGGGAAGAGAAGATGAAAGTTGGTGTTGGCACTGAATAATGGGCCATATGAACTGTGACAATCTTGTCAAAATCAGCAGAAAGGAAGTGGTGAGAGAAATTCCTAGAATTTCAAAGACAACAATCACTTCATGCAAGCACTTCCAACATGGGAGAAAAATAAGAACTGAGTTCAGAAAAAATTACTCTAACAATAAACCATTGGATATTGTACACACCGATATATGCAGACCAATGAGAACAAAAAGGGTTGAATGGTGAACAATACTTCATGCTACTTATTCATGATTATACAAGAATGATCGTAGTTTGTTTTCTCAATAAAACAACAGAGGTGTTTGAATGTTTTAGGATATTCAAAGAGATGGTTGAAAATGAGACTGCTTTTAAAATCAAGTGCTTGAGATCAGAAAGTGGAGGTGAGTTCACCTCAAAATAATTCGAGGATTTTCATGATGAGCATGAAATAAAAATACAATTCTCAGCAGCTAGGACACCCTAGAAAAATGGAGTCTCTATAAGGAAGAAAAAAATTGTATAGGAAATGGCCAAAACCATGTTGAAATATTCCAAGCAAGGTGAGATATTTTGGGTGCAAGAAGTACATATAATTATTCATATATTGAACAGAGTAATTATTATAAGTAACAATGACAAGACTCCATATGAACTATGGAAGGGAATAATGGTGAATGTCAATCACTTTAGATTGTTTGGAAAAAAATATTACATAGAAAGAGAAGACAATAAGATTGGAAAATTTGACTCTTGGGTTGATGAAGGAATACTGGTTAGATACTTAAGCAGAATCAAGGCATAAAAATGCTACAACCTAAGAATCAACAAATAGTGGATATCATCAATGTAAGGATTGATGAAACAAATGTGGTAAAGACCAGAGAAGAAAACAAAAATTCAAAAGAGAAGTAATAAAATGAAGAAGAGGAACCATAAGAGAAGAAACCAAAATCAAAGAAAGAATAAACATAATACAATCATCAAGATCTCCAGACACCTTAAACTTTGGTGTCAAAAAAATCATCCACTAGAACAAATTATTGGGGATAAAAATGTAGGAATAGAAACAAGAAGAAGCAAACCAACATATAAACCAAAACAAATACATATAGCATTATTATCCACAGTTTAACCAAGTATCTTTGAGAAAGCCAATAATAACGAACATTGGATCAAGTCCATGGAAGAAGAATTGAATCAAATAGAGAAGAATGAGACATGAGAACTGGCTCCAAGACCTAAGGAAAAAAACATGATTGGTACAAAAAGGTTGTTTAGAAACAAACTAAATGAATATGGAGATGTAACCAGGAAAAAAAAAAGGTTAGTATGCAAGGGATATGCTCAAGTTGAAGGAATAGTATTTGAAGAAACCTTTTCTCTTGTTTCCATAATGGAATCAATTAGGATGATATTGGCCTTTGCATGTTCCAAAAGAATCATAGTCTATCAGATGGACATAAAATCAACATTTATAAATGGTGAATTAGAAGAAGAATTCTACATCGAAAACCGGAATGGTTTTTACTATCATAAAGGGAATATTTTGTTTGCATATTGAAGAAAGCTATGTATGGACTCAAACAAGCCCCTAAAGACTGATATTCGAGACTGAACAAGTACTTACAAAAACAAGGATTCATAAAGGGAAATGCATATAGAAATATCTACATAAAAGTGGATCATGACAACATACTTATCATTGAATTATATGTGGATGACATCATATTTGAAAGGGATGATGACAGGTTGAATCATAAGTTTTCCAAGGACATGTAGAGTGAGTTTGAAATGTACCTACTCAGTGATATTGAATTTATTCTTGGGACTTCATATATCTCAGTTAGATGAAGGTATATTCATCTCCTAAACCAAGTACATAAAATAAATGTTGATGAAGTTCAAAATGGAATATGGCAAACCTGAGTACTCCTATGGTGACCGGTTGCAAGTTGTGAAAAGATGATGAATATAAATAATCATATCATAGAAATGATAGATTGATGATTGGAATCCTACTGTATGTGACTTCCTCAAGAACATATGTGATGCAAGAAGTTGGACAGGTTGAAATATTTCAAGTAGCACCAAAGGAAACCCATGTTATGAGAGTAAAGAGGATCTTCAAATATCTCAAAGGAACAATAGAGCTTGGACTGTGGTATTCAAAAGGGAATGAGATGACTATGGTTACATACACAGATGTAGATTGGGAAAGAAACATTGATGATAGAAGAAGTACCAGTGGAGAAACCTTCTACTTGGGTGATTTTATGGTGTCCTCGTTGAGCAAGAAGCATTCTTCAGTATCCTTATCCATAGAAGAAGAAGAATATATTGTATCAGTTGCATGTTGCACTGAGGTCCTTTGGATGAAGCAAACCCTGCAAGACATAAAAGTAAAATATTACAAGCCTATTTCAATATTCTATGACAATACCATTGCTATAAGCATCTCCAAGAACTATTGAAGGATTCCAAACCCAAACATATTCCTATCAAGTTCCACCTTTTATGGGAACAAGTCACATAATAGAATATCAAGTTGGATTACATTGGGACAAAATAAAATATTGTATATATCTTCACCAAACCTCTCCCAAGGGATACCTTTGGGTATCTTCGACAAAATTGGGAGTAGTTCCTTCCCCACATTGATCCANGGATATCTAGGGGGAGTTATCCTTTACCATTGATGTCAAAGGGAGAGAGAAATATCAAAATCATGAAGACATGGGGAGTATGACTGTTGCCATCAATGCCAAAGGGGGGTATTGTTGGAAAATTGGTTGGCATTGATGTCAACCCTAGAAGAAACCCTGAAGGAGGTCTAGAATCTCCTAGAAGTGATGGGTTTATTTAAAGGCTTATCCAAAGTGGTCCCCTTATGGAACATCTCTAAGCATGGACCTCAAAAGAATATTCTTTGAAGAATCCTACAAGAATCCCTAGTTGTTAAGAAAATAATTTACAATGTATGGTCAAGAAGCCTTGCAAATATGGTTAGGAAGCCCCTGAGGTGTGGTCATGGATCCTAGAGTTGTTTGAAGAAAAAGAGTATGAAGGACATTACAATTGAATGAAAAACCTCCATGGATTAATATTACTCATAAATCCATTTCAAAAAATAGGTGGCATGCCACGTGGTTCCTCACAGTTGAGGAGATATGCCCTCTTAAATATGATCATGTAAAAAAATTTCCTAAACGGTTGGAAAGTATAATTTATAAGTCCACCCCAAAATCAAGTAAAGGATAAAAATGATTGTAAAGAAGAATCTATAGGTCATCCTTAAAGACAATTAAAGTAGGTACTTGGAAGAATATAAATAAACATCAATATCCTCTCCTTTTTATCAAGGAACCTTGTGATCTCTTAGCACAAGAGAAGTAGCAGAGTTCTACGAAGGAGGGAGTTCTCAGAGCTACATATGTGGTAAGTGTTTTCGGGAAACCCTATCTAAGGTGACCCCCATGTGTCAAGTAAAGGGTGTATCATGAGGACCCTATTGGTTTTCGAAGACTCACCATGCAAGGCCCCGCTCATTGGCCAGTCCAGTCTCATGAGGTTGAGAAAGATTTTGAAGAAGATGCTCTTTTGTAAATGTTGAAGTTGAGGAAGGTCTGATGATATAAGATCTCATGCATTATGGTTCTCACATGATGAAATGTATTTCTTTATATATTCCTTTGAGGCACATATTGGAGGTTTGTGTACATGCTTGAGGCATATCTTAGTGATTTTGGGCCTATAATTTGGGCGAAATTTTGGAGATCTTGGCATAATATTTATGTGGTTACTGGGGTTGAACTAGTTTTGATGATGATGATGTATCAGTATTAGTGATAGTAACATGACATGTTTATTCTCTTATTTATATTTAAGAGAGGAAGGAAGGGGAAAGGAAATCGGGTTGGAGCCTCCTTCTAGTTGAATTTGGAGAATTTAGTGAGTTGTAGCTTCCTTCAAGTTGGATCCTATAAACTAGGGGGTTGGTACCTCCTTCTAGTTGGTGTTGAATAATTTTTGGAAGTTGGTGCTTCCAGTGGATATAATCTTTTGATACATTAAAAAGTGTTTTCTCCCATTTGGGTTTCCACATAAAATTATTGTGCAATGTGTATCTATGGTTATATGTTTATGATATCTTGAATGTAATCATAAGTGATAAATTGTTGATAACTTAATTCTTACATGTTGTGGTTAAAAATGGTAAAACGTTCCTAATATTGATTCAATCCCCCCTCTCAATATTATTTAATATTCCAACACTTGGAATTTCGAGCCTACATATATATTTCATAGTATATCAGTCTCTTTTAGTGCAACATATAACTCATTTTAGAAATGGTTAAGACAAAAATATGTTATAGAAGAAATCAAAGAAGTATGTTTTCTAGGATTTTGATATATATGAAGAAAAAACTAGATTAAAATTAATAGAAAATATTAATATATATATATCCTAATTCTTATTTCAATTTAACCCTCTCTCTCTCTCTCTCTCTCTCTCTCTCTCTCTCCTACATATACTTATCTCTCCCCCACACTTTTAATCATCTTTCCTCTCTCTCCCGCACTCTCCCCTCTTTCTCTCTTTACCTCTCTATGCCTCCCTTCCCTCTATATCCCACCCTTCCTCTCAATATCTCTCTCTAACCCCCCCCTTTGTCTCCCTCTCTCTCCCTCTCAAACTCCTATACATGGTAATACCTAGACATGGAAAGACCTAGACATCAAAAGTCATGGAAATACATAGACCTAGACCTTTCCTTGTCATGCCTCACACTATCACACCCTCTCTCTCTCTCTCTCTCTTCTCTCTCTCTCACCTTTTACACCCCTTCTCTCTTCCACCTCTCTCCCACCCTTTCTCTCTCCTCATTGTTAGTCTAAGTCTCACTCTATCTTTGTTCCTATCTTTCTCTCTCTACCCCCATATTTGTCTCCCTTTGTCTCCCCCCATTCGTCTTAATCTATCTCTCTACCCCCATTCTATGTCTCCCACTCTCTCTTCCCCCTTCCTCTCACTATCCCTCTCTCCACCCCCCATATATCTCCCTCTCCCTCCCTCTCATACTCTCTCTCTATCCATCATATTTGTTTTGATCTCTCCCCCTCTGACACTCTCAGACACTCCCTCTCTCCCCCCCTCCCTCTCTCTCTCTCCCTTCCTCTCACTATATCTCCTCTCTCTCTCATACAACTACCCCTATATACTACATTTACGTCTCTCTCTACCCCCCTCTCTGTCTTCCTCTCACACTCTCACACACTCTCTCTCTCTATCGCCTGATATTCCTTCCTCTCTCTTCCTCCCACACTCTCACAAAGTCTCTTTCTATTCCCCCTCTATTCCTTCCTCTCTCTACCGCCCCTCTTTGTCTCCCTCTCACACTCTCACGAACTATAAAGTTTGGTACATTGCAAGTCAAGGAATGGTAAGGAAAGACATGGCTTTAACCTAAACATGGCAAGACCTAAACCTGGACTTAGACCTAGAATTAGACTTATACCATGACCTAGACCTAGAACTAGACCTAGACATAGACTTATACCATGACATATACATAGACCTTTCCTTTCCATGCCTCACACTCTCACACCCACTCCCTCTCTATCTCCCCTACAACTCTCTCTCTGTGTGTGTGTGTGTGTGTGTGTGTGTGTGTGTGTGTGTGTGTGTAACATACCCAGTGCCTAGCTGAGCAACATTACATGTGGAAAATCATTAAATTATTAAGATTTACTGCTAATCAAATTCTTGTAGCTTACCATCCATAGATAAAAAATATATTTGACGATCTCACTGATACTAAATCTCTATATGCATCTAACAACGTATATTAAACATGAATACAATTGTTCAAGTAATAAAAAACATACAACATTCATATAAATTATTTACACAATGTAACTTAACATAAGAACGTAATAGAAACACTTATATGTTACTGATTAACCTATTGGATGAAAATGAAAAATGAACCTCCCATCCATAGGCACTGTTGATAATTTTCTTTCATATTCAAGCCACCCCTTAGTTGAGGCTATGAGTCCACAAGGATATCCTACACACTAGCTATCCACTCTCCACACAGAGTATCCCCAAACCCAGGTTCTAGTCTCACAACAGTTCCAAACCTCCAACTCTCTCTTTTCCCCACAACCTGCACTACACAAGTAATGTACCCCCTTCACTTCTCACAACCCATCAAGTTGTACCATTCGTTTATCAGGGCCACTAGTGCATTTAATTTTCTAGGAATCACTCAACTAGGAACTCTCAATTATTTCATGTTTTCTCACAACAACCTTCAAAAGGATTTGATCAAAATGAAATCAGACCACATGCTTACAACCTTATTTACCGACACACTTTTCTCAAGGATGATTGTACCTCAACCAATTATCTCCAATAACTATGGGATGTGACCACTCACACCCACCCTCTTACATGATTTTAATGATTGGCCTTTGATACACTCAATAAAAAAATAGAAGGTTATACACAAAGATAATAATTTTAGGAATGTGGGTTGGATTAATACACATGAATAATTCCCCCTTGCACCCCTCTCTCTTGTGGAATCATATCCCCCCATGATTCTTCATTTATTTTGTATCGCAACTAGAAATTATTACTTTTATTAATTATTCCAATGTTCATAATATGCAAATCGGCCCATAACCACATTAAATCAATACAATCTCTTCTCCCTAATGCATTGGATCACCAGCCTAATTCACATTTATACAATTACATTATAATTCATGGGGATTAGAACTAGGGATTATCTCTTTGTCTCTCTCCCTCTCTCTCTTCCCCTTTGTCCCTCCCTCCCCATATACC
>SNQJ01S0003718.1:26637-51125 GCA_010110895.2 Picea sitchensis | reverse complement strand
TCACACTCTCTCTTTATATTCCTCTCTCACACTCTTACACACTCTCTTTCTCTTCCTCTCTCCCCCTCTCAGACTCTCACACACTCTCTCTATACGCCCCCTCCTCCCTCTCTCTCTCCCACTATCTCTCCTCTCTCTCTCTCCTACATATACTCCTCATTCCTCCTCACTTTATATCCCCTTCCCTCTCTATCACTCACTTTTCCACCCTTTCTCTCTTTACCTCTCACTCTCTCTCTCTACCCCCCGTCTCTATCTACCTCTCCCTCACTCTCACACACTCTCTTTGTCTTCCTCTCTCCCTCTCTCACACTCTCTATATTCCTCTCTCTCCACCCTCCCTCTATTTCTTCATCTCTCTTCCTCTCACACTCTCATACACTCTCTCTCTACCCCCACTTTATATATTCCTCTCTCTCCCTTTCATAATCTCACACACTATATAAAGTTTGGTACATCACAAGGAAAGAAATGGCCTTAACCTAGACATGTCAATACCTAGACCTAGACCTAGACATGAAAATGAATGGTAATACCTAGACCTAGAACATAGACCATGACCTACACCATATACCATGACCTATACCTATATGATGACCATGACTTAGGCCATGACATAAACCTATAGATATACCTATACCATGACCTAGACCGCGACATAGAAATAGAGATAGATATATACCATGACCTACACCTATAACATGACCATGACCTAGACCATGAACTTTACCTATACTATGACCATGAACATGACCATGACCTATAACTAGACCATGACCGAGACCCCCCTAGCTCCATATAATCCTAGGAATAACCTATAATCGAACCTTAACCCCCTCCACACCAAATCCCTAAATGCACTATGTGTATACCTCTTGTTGAAGGCCCCACAACCCTTGTACCTCCATATTGGTGCTATAACCATTTCTCCATGATTCAAAACAATTTCAATCTTAAGCTCTTAGGTCCTAGTTGTCCCCAAACCCCTATACATATTTATTCATAAATTTGTTCAGTCTGCAATAAATGTTATATCTTTTGCATTAAGAGAATGCAAACTCTCTTTTGACTTGAAAGCCTTGAGGTTGAGTGTGCTTGGCACTCATCCCTTTCTATCCATAATTCACATGCATTATTGTTGGGAATTTTAATGTGCCAAACACACTCACATTCATCCATCTCTTGCGTAATACCAAGACAAATTTGTCCAATTGGAATTGGAATTGTTAGTTGTGTCTTTTTGTGTGATACCAAGAAAAATTTGTTGAATTGGAATTGTTAGTTGTGCCTTCTTGTGTAATGCCAAGACAAAATTTTCCAAATGGAATTGGAATTGTTAGTTGTGTCTTCTTGTGTAATACCAAGACAAATTTGTCCAATTGGAATTGTTAGTTGTGCGTTATTGTGTAATACCAAGGATTTTTTTTCCAATTGTAATGGTCAGTTGTGTCTTCTTGTGTAATACCAAGACAAATTAGTCCAGCAGGAATTGAAGTTTTTAATTGTGTCTTGTGTAATACGAAGAAAAAATTGTCCAATTGGAATTGGAATTGGAATTGTTAGTTGTGTCTTCTTGTGTAATACCAAGACAAATTTGTGTAATTTTAATTGTTAATTGTTTCTTCTTGTGTAATACCAAGACAAATTTGTTGTGGTGTGCTTGGAAGACAATTTTTCTCTTTAAATATGGGGAACCTATGAAATCGAGGTAGAAAGTATTTGAGGAAAGAAAAACCCATTGAATGGTAAATGAAGAAAGAGAAAATGCAAGGTTATATATGTTAAAATGAAGGCTTTCAGAAGATTCCAATCCAATTTCTAGAGAAACATATGTCGTTTTTGTTTATATTCCATCACCACAATAAAAGCACTGTATTTCAGTAGAGACCAATCGAGTTCAGACTTATATTGTACCTCCAATCTCTATATCATCAAGAAAAGTTGTTTTGGATGACCAGATGATGGAGGATTTTCTTGGAGCTAATTATAAAATGAATGAAATTAGAGAGGAAACATGTGCACAACCTTCTAGTGAAGAAGTTATTTTGGTGCAACCTCTTGTTGGATAGTCATACATTCCAGAAACTAGTCATGGGCATGTCCACTCTCCTCCCATAATTTATTCGTCGATGATTCAGGGGGAAAGAACTGCAACATTGTTAACTCCACAACAGAGAGGTCAAGAGTGTCAGAATATGATTTCATTGTCCCTACCTAGATTGAGTAGTGTGCGGTGAAGAACTCCTAAACAAATTCAGGTGGATGAAAGTGGTCTAGCATCACTTGAAGGTAAGTTACCTAACTGGACTATTCATTATCATTCTTATAAAATCATTAAAGAATATTTTGAACCAAAATTTGTTGTTGCTAAATGTCAATTATTTTTGTCTTTGTTAAAATATAGAATTTCAATTGTTGTTAGGAGAATTTTAGGCATTAAAACAATCAAAATATTATAAACAACTCATCATATTGTTAGAAACCTTGTGGATGTTTTTAAAAAAATTGTAAGAAATCTCATTCTAAAGACCGTAATGCAGCCCAATGTGTCTTATCACAATCAATTGTTATCAAGATTGCAAGAAAACAACATTTTCTCCAACAAACCTCTCATCTTGTTAAATGAAATATCAAAACCCTTAGAAAGTATTCTAATAGATGATATAGGCTCAGAAAAGGTGGCCCAAAATATTTTTGGGCCTTCACTAGTAGGCTACCTCATTCTAACGTGAATTTAATTGGAGTCATTAAGTGACTAGTACATACTTTCTAGCATGAGAACACTAGGCCTTCTTCCAACCAAAAATATGTACTAAAATTGTGAAGGGGATCCAGGGACCATGAACCCAATATTAAACACTTTCTTGAAATTACACAGACCCAATTGTATAAGAGATTCATGACAATACACAGTGCACTTAACTTGGGCCAATGATCTTTCCATAAATAAAATCCTTGGTATGTTTGAATAAACACAATTAGTAACACATGTTGTTCTAGATATCACATTGAGTATGGTTATTATTATGACACACACACACACACACACACACATATTGTGTATTGAATAACACCCTTGTGAAAGAATGTCTAGTTATATTATCGCCATCGTCATATAGAAACTGTATTCACAACATCTTGTGTACAAGGCCAAAGAGTTGTACATTTTATCAAAAAACTTTCTTAGATGGGACATGCCCCAGGTGCAGTGGAATTGAATTACTGAGCAAGTGCATTCATGTAAGCAATGAGTATGAATTGGGGAGGAAGGAGGTTTCCTTACAGAGATTCAAATATGTCACATATGATAGTGATGGAGGGAAGAAAAGAAAAAAGATACAATTGGTGACTTCATTGGTACGAGTATATGACTTCGTCAAGAAATTCGTAAAAAAGACACAACATTATGTTCAACATGTCCATGTGGATCGATGGTAGAATTAACATTTTAGAATATGTAGAGACACAGTTATCGTTGGTACTGTCTTATCAATGGTTTATTTTTTTGTAACTACACCCTTCTATTAGAACTTATTCTTGCAAGGGGATGTTTTTCCTTTGAAGTTGGCCATTGGGTAACCAAATGTGAGAAAACGGTTTTAAAAACCCACCATATTCATTTTTATCCAAAGTTGGGGCACGATTATGCAAAGGCACACACATACCTGGTCGAATAAAATCCATCAAGCACATGCTCAGTCTCAGCCATTGGATCCATTAGATAAATTAGATCGACAACCATTGAGCGATTGGGATTATAGAGTTGCATAAAGTTTAGCATCAAACCAAAGCCCAAAATCATGAGATATGGGTCGTTCATTTCAGAGGGACATGTGGCACACCATCAACATATTCACAACTTTGTGAATCGGGAGGTTGAGAGTCGATCACATCAGAGACTCCTGAAACATGAAATCGTGAAAAGATCATAGTCGTTGATCAAGGGAAAGATCTGGACCGTTGGGTCATATTTTCATGATTTCATGAGTCGGGAAAGTAGGAGGGAAAATCCTAAAAACTCGCGACATGAGAAATCAAGAAATAATCAGGGTCATCCATTCCAGGGGATGTGTGGCACAGGATCTGGGCCAAAGAAAAGTATTCCTAGGATTGTCGATGGTATGTGGTCCCACAATGACAATTTGATCCGGTCCGTCTAAAGCAGAGGGGCATGTGGCAGTAGATAATGTGAAATCATGATTTTTCATATTGAAGTTTCGAGCATGGAGCACAATGCAAGCTCCTGACACGTGAAATCATGAAGTGCTCAAATTTTGGGCCCATGGTCATAGCCTGTGGCCCTATGGTGTGTGGGTCTGAGAAGAATATTAGCACCTCTCGCGTAGAGATGGTGACGTGGGGTCTTCGGGGAAGCAATCGTGGCCATAAATTTAGAGCATATTTGACCGTCAATCTGGATATGACCATTTCGTGATTTTGGGCATCACGATGTTGTGAATCAAGGGGAGTGAGAAATCCTGATATGTGAAGTCCCGAAATGTTATAGGGGATAAGTGGAGGGCCATGGCCCGAGGTCGTGTGGAATGATGGAAAGGAGTTGCGCCAAAGGGCCAAAAGTGCATGTATTGATTGTAGAAGAAGAGAAGCAGGGCTTGAAGTGTCGATATTGATTTGAAGAAGTCAGGTCACCACCTAGGTCATTCATGGATGTCAGAACTCATCATGATCCCAATGAAGGCAGTTAATGGAAATAGGGGGTGGTGGTTGAAGCCTCGTTTCACCCCATTAATGGAAATAAATAAAGGATGGTCATGGTGGCTTGATCTAGGTGGATATCAGTGGCCACCCACCTTTTTCGACTGGCTCAAAATAGTTTTCTAGCAATTTTGGCAATTTACTATTTTTAGCAGGTTTTAACTTATGGGGCCATTTTGAGGGCCTAAATGAAGGTTTTTCAAGTTATAGGTTCTCAATAATATCCAAATTCGCGATTGATATCCCAAAATTAATATCCTCAACGATACCTTTCCAACGAGCTATCAAACGCCTAAAACGGAGATCGTATGCAAACATTACGACCATGGGAAGTTGATGTACTAACATACTGAAATGGGGCCCAGATGACTTTTGGCGCTTCATCTCCTAGGGTTAGGTTTTTGGATGTCTAAGGTTTTTGGCATTCCTGTTTATTGTAAAAATGCCTTCAAAGCCTCATTGTAATCATCTTCATGGGAATGTGAGTAGCCATCACATCTCTTCTCAAACATAAGCTGCCACCATTCTAGCGAGTCTTTTACTCTGTATTTTTACAGTCTCTGTATATTTCTTTCATTAATAGAAATCGTGTATTACTGTATATCTATTTTTATGGTTGCATCTATGATACATTTCTATTATATTATTGAATATCTGTGATATATCTATGCATTTCTTTATTATATCTCCGATCTCATTTCGTGCCCAAAATAATCTAGATTAGTGGTATCAGAGTAGGATGCTCTTGATCGTTTTTTCAGTGCATGTCCCCGACGATATTTGAGTATAGAAAGTTGGGTCTCGAGATTTTCTCTCTTTAAGAAAACTGCTCTTTCACACGCAAGAAACCCTCAATGGTGTAATAAAAGAAAAACGACGGAGCAGATGATCCTATCAATCTGTTGCTTGAGCAAGCTCTCACGCAACAGAGGGACGAAATGATGTAGAATTTTTTCCACATCCTTAAACTTATGTCGATAGCATCAGGTGCATCTTCATTAAGCGACCACTTTGGAGGCACCTCACCTTTGAAGGTACAAGTTAATTTTGATATTCCTATATTTGAAGGACAGATGGATGCAGAAGCCCTAGAAAAATGGTTAACTCTGCTAGAAGGTTATTTCTCTATTCACAAATTTTCTGACAAAGAAAAGATCACCTTCGCTCTCCTTAAATCTCTCCCTCATGTCAAACATTGGTGGGAAACTTACTAGAAGAAAAGTTCCATAGAGGAGTCTGGAATATATGGGGTCGATCCCACTTGGGATTTTTTTGTGGATGCGGTAAAAGAACAGTATTACCCTGTTGGCAACTATGAGGACCAGTACATGAGATGGACCACGCTACGGAAAGAGAGGNACTTATTGGGAGCAAGGTTCCATAGAGGAGTCTGGAATATATGGGGTCGATCCCACTTGGGATTTTTTTGTGGATGCGGTAAAAGAACAGTATTACCCTGTTGGCAACTATGAGGACCAGTACATGAGATGGACCACACTGCAACAAGAGAGGGGCCAAGCAGTGTCAGAGTTCACCAATACCTTCCATACATTGTGCACCAAGTTGGGTATCAAAGACTCCGAGTGACATTTGGTTCTGAAATACCATGGGGCTCTACACAGATACATCCATACTAAAATGGATTTTCTAGACATCTCATCACTCGGTGTTGGTTATCGATATGATGTTAAAATTGAGAAGAAATTTAAGCACCAAAAAAAATGGGAATTCAGGTCTGCAAATATGCAACAACCAAAATATGGCAAAGACGGCCCTAACAAATAGTCTCTCGAAAACCAGTCCAAGACACAAGAAAATAAGGTCCATGGGAAGACAAACAAGGAAACCAGAAAATGGTGTGATTTCCACAAAAGCCCTTCCCACAACACTAATGAATGTCGCTCAAAAAATTCATTGGTGGTCGAGATCAAAGACAAGGAGCCAAACCCTGATTCAGAATCTGATTCTGAAAATATTGATAAAGGATAGATCATTGATGCAGACCCCACTGCTATTTTCGAGACCGTAAAAATTCAACCAGAAGAACCAATAGATCCTGAAGAGGGGGAGCACCTTTTTCATTCACAGAAGTGGGTGAAGGGGACCCCGTTGCATTTTATTATTGATATCAGAAGCTAGAAAAACCTCATCTCAGCAGAGGTCGTCAAACAGTTGGGATTGTCGACAACACCACACCTGCAACCACACAACATCGGGTGGCTTCGGTAAGGATGAAATCTTCGTGTCAGCCAACAATGTCGATTGTCATATGGCATCCAACCCTTCAAGGATGATGTATTATGTGATGTTTCCCCACTAGATGTCTATGATGTTCTCTTGGGCCAGCCATATATGTGGAGACACCATTTTGTTTATGAGTCTCAACCCCTTATTGTCATTGTTACTTTGGGGGGTCCTCTCTACAGAATACCAGAGGTAGTTCCAACTATTATTCTACCTAAAAAGTGTCACAAGGTAGTATCTCATACTGCAAAATTCAGCTTCTTCGCAATCTGTTCAAAAGGGGAACAAAAGGACACTGCAACCACTACAGTCTCACCCCCTGCACCTTCTATCCAATAGAAGAAGGTTGAAAAGGTTGCAGAAAAGAAAAAATATTCCTTTTTCACACCTTCCTCTCATGTAGATCGACTTTTTGAACAACCTCAACTTCAACAGGTTCATGACAAACTTCCACAAACTAAGCAGCATGACGTCTCTAGCAAAACAAGCAGCTCACCAAGATGTAGATTAAACAAACGCTTTTCCCTCTCCCCCAGGAAATCAACACAATGGATATCATTGATTCCTAAGGAGGGAGGATTGATCTAGGTGGATATCAGTGGCCACCCACCTTTTTCGACTGGCTCAAAATAGTTTTCTGGCAATTTTGGAAATTTACTATTTTTAGTAGGTTTTAACTTCTCGGGCCATTTTGAGGGCCTAAATGAAGTTTTTTCGAGATCAAGGTTCTCAATGATAAAAAAAAAAAGAAAAAAAGGCATGATTGGCCCCCCAAAATGAATCTCC
The DNA here is from genome assembly GCA_010110895.2 of Picea sitchensis. NCBI lineage: Eukaryota > Viridiplantae > Streptophyta > Pinopsida > Pinales > Pinaceae > Picea > Picea sitchensis. The sequence goes on along the minus strand of SNQJ01S0003718.1, from coordinate 43,379 downwards.
TTGATGATACCTTTCCAATGAGATATCATACTCCTAAAACAGAGATCGTATGCAAAAGTTACGTCCCGTGGAAATTGATGTACTAACTTACCGAAACGGGGCCCACATCACTTTTGGCGCTTCATCTCCTAGGGTTAGGTTTTTGATGTCTAGGGTTTTTGGAATTACTGTTTATTGTAAAAAGGCCTTCAGATACTCATTGTAATCATCTTCTTGCGAATGCGAGTAGCCGTCACATCTCTTCTCAGAGATAAGTTGCTACCATTCTAGCAAGTCTTTCACTCTGTATTTTTACGGTCTCTGTACATTTCTTTCATTAATAGAAATCATGTATTACTGTATATCTGTGTTTATGGTTGCATCTCTGATACATTTCTGTTATATTATTGAATATTTGTGATATCTCTGTGCATTTATTTATTATATCTCTGATCTCATTTCGTGTTGAAAATAATCCGGATCATGGCTAGATGACAACCCCGACCTCCTCTGTAAATGGGTTTTCCTACAAAGTCCATACTGTTTATAATTCACATCTAAGAGAGGAAAACATGTGCAGTATGATATGAGAAGGAGGAAACACAAAGATTTGAATGCAGTGGTACTATCGTATCCCTGAGGGCCATGAGCAGTTCTGAGTATTTATACTCAATTTTGATATTTTTTAAGGGTCATCGATGGTTAAGCTAGGCTCCTGTATTGTAAAGTTTTGAGGACGCACTAGTTCCTTTGGTTATGCATCTGTATTTGAGACTTATTGTTTAATGAAATTCAGGTTCTTTATGTATCTCTGTAAACAATTGTGTTAAAACACTCAAAATTGGAGGATCCAGTTGAGGGTAGTTATGTTTTTGTGATGTAGGTTTGATCACTGCAATATTTTCACCAGTTTTAATTCATTTATTTTGTTATCTTTTCCCTCTTACACTAAGTAGCTCGGAATTGGAGAATCTAGTCGAGTTGTTGCAGCAGCATTGTGATGTAGTTTTGATCATCATGTTGTTATAACTGTGTCATTTAGGCATATTTTAGTGTCTGAAACTTCGGGTCCAAGAGGATCTTGTTCTTGAAGATTTTCTTCCTTAGCCTATTGGAAGACCATATGTCCATAGAAGACTCTTACATTTTCTCACCAAGTCTTCCTCTGGTCATTTTAAAATCAACTTCCTGCCTGGAGTTAGATCAAGACCTCACTTGCTTATGTTTTGCCTGGTCTGGGATTCTGAGTTAAAGCGATATTATCTTGGGTCTGCACCCATTCAACCACCCTTATTCATTGATTGTGACATATAAAACTGATGGGTATCATGATTACCTTTGTCGCAATCTAGAGGTGACTTCTGGTGCTAACATTTATGGCTCCGTTGTCGGGGACAAAATTGAAAATTTTCCCTGGGATTGAACAACAAAGATTACTAGTTCTGAACGTGCATCAGAAATTAGTACTTCAAAGATTGAAACTATGCACCTGACGACTCCACTATTTCCACTCCACTATTTCAGTGTGACTACTTCTAGCACACTTGAAAGCTAACCTTGCCTTGCCTTTCCTTGTCTTGCCTTGCCTTTCCTTGCCATGTGTATCCTTGCCTTACCTTGCATTTCCATGCCTTGACTTGAATTTCCATTCCATTCCTTTCCTTTTCATGCCATGACTTCCCTTCCCTTGCCTTTCCTTTCTTTGACTTCCATTGAACAAATGTGTAAAAGGTATAAATGAATACATATTTTAGATTTATGAATGATTGAAATTTTGGCTTCATTTTATTGTTGTTATGGTATTCTTGTATTTTTTGGTACATTATTGTTTTCAGGGAACTATGTCTACCCTTGAATTTCTTTTTCTTACCTTCTCTTGTCTTGGCTTTCCTTTCCTTTCTATGATTACCAAAGCTCGCCTTGCCTTGTCTTGCCTTTCCTTTATTTGAATTTCCTTTTCATGTATAGCCTTGCATTTCCTTTGGTTTCCTTGCCTAGCCTTGTCTTGCCTTTGCTTACCTTGCCTTGACTTACCTTGTCTTTCCTTGTATTGCCCTTCCTTTCCTTTCCTTTTCTTTCCATTCCTTTTCTTGACATGACTTGCCTTTCCCTTGCTTTCCTTTGCTTTCCTTTGCTTTCATTGCCTTTCCTTCCCTTCTCTTGGCTTGGATTGGATTTCCTTGCCTAGCCTTGTCTTGCCCTGCCTTGTCTTTCCATGCCTTTCCTTGTCTTTCTTTCCTTGCCTTGTATTTCCTTATATTTCCATGCCTTGGATTTCCATGTGTTTCTTTGTCTTTCTTGCCTTTTCTTACCTCTCCTTGTCTTATCTTTACTTGTCTTTCCTTTCCTTTCCTTTTCTTTCCTAGCCTTTCCATGCCATTTCTTTTCTTTCCATGTCTAGCCTTGCCTAGCCTTGCCTTACCTTTCTTACCTTATCTTTCCTTTCCTTTACCTACATTTTATTTCATTGTCTTACCTTGGTTTTCCTTGGATTTCCTTTCCTTTTCTAGGCTTGTATTTCCTTGACTTGTCTTTCCATGCCTTTCCTTGTCTTACTTGTGTTTCCTTGTCATGCAATGCCTTGTCTTACCATGAATTTCCTTGTATTTCTTGCTTTGTCTTTCTTTTCTTACCCTTTCTTACCATGCCTTGTCATATCTTGTATTGGCTTGGATTTCATTTACTTGTCTTTCCTATCCTTTCCATTCCATGTCTAGCATTGCCTAGCCCTTCATTGCATTTTATTTCCTTTCCTTTCCTTTTCTTTCCTTGCCTTGCCTTGTCTTTCCATGCCTTTCCTTGTCTTTCCTACCCTAGCCTTTCCATGTATATCCTTAGAAGGTGTTAAATTGTCAACAATATTTAATAAGCACTAAGAAAAACCCTGTTTCTTGAGATTCTTGAACAAACACTTTTATGAACAATGAAATGCTAGTGGAGGGGGGCCCACTAGATGAAACCTTGTTCCTAGAATCTAATGCAATTGATGGTTCATCCATCTAAGACCCAGTTAGATTTTTATCGTGAGTTGCAACTCGCCTCCTCAAGCCATTTAGGGACATGTTGGAAATTTGGAATAGGGGAGTAAAATACAAATCGAGCGGAATAAAAAAGTTACATAAGGTATTTCATGTCTATCTGGATAAGGCCCACATGAACACAATACCTACAATTTCCTAGAAAATTGTTCTTTAAAATCGACTTCTTCTTCAAAAATTGCACTGTGCCTCACTAAGAAAAATCCTAGTTTCGAAGATGCTCCAACAAATTATTTTATGGGAAACTGAATGATAGTAGAGTGACCCCAATAGATGAAATTTAGTTCCTTGAATCCAATTCAACTAATGGTTCATCCATCTGAGGCTCGGTTAGATTTTTATCGCGAGTTTCAACTCGCCTCATCAAGCCATTCAGGGACATGTTGTCAATTTGGTCCAAGGGCACAAAATTCAAATCGAGTAGCATAACAAAGTTTCATAAGCTCCCACAAATATATTTTTCCAAGGCCAATGTGACCCTGCTACCCACAATTACCCAACACAATGTTCTTGAAAATAAGCCTCTTGTTCAAAAATTGCATTGTGCCTCACTAAGGAAAACCCTAGCTCCGAAGATCCTCCAACAAACACTTTTTTGGGAAACAGAATGACATTGCAGGGGCCCCACTAGCTGAAACCTAGTTCCTCAAATCCAATGAAACCGACGTTTTTTTCCATAGAAGACCCGGTTAGAGTTTTATCGCGAGTTGCAACTCACCTCCTCAAGCCATTCACTGACATGTTGGAAATTTTGTCTAAGAGCATAAAATCCAAACCAAGTAACAGAACGAAGTTCTATAAGATCTTGCACATCCCTTTGGTGAAGGTACACATGAACATGCTACCCACAATATCCCAGCATAGTGTTCTTGAAAATTGACCTCTTGTTCAAAAATTGCACTTTGCATCACTTAACAAAACCCTAGTTCTGAAGATCCTGCAACAAACACTTTTCCAGGAAATGGAATGAAAATGAAGGGGCCCCACTAGCTAAAACCCGGTACCTAAAATCCAATGAAACTGACGATTCATCCATCCGAGGCATAGTTACAGTGTTATCATGAATTGCAAATCGCCTCGTCAATCCATTTACGAACATGTTGGCAATTTGGTCCCAGGCCATAAAATCAAAACCAAGTATCATAACATAGTTTTGTAAGCTCCTTCACATATTTTTGGTAAAGGATCATGTGACCATGCTACCCACAATTTCCTAGAATGGTGTTGAGCTAGGAAATTTTATGACTTTTTGGGTACCACTAGTTTTTTTTTACTCGCTGAATTGAGTTCACTATGGAGGGATGGTTTATTTTGTTTTCATGACTCTTATCGATCAAGTCGGATGTGTTTGAAATTGTTAAAAGAAACCTTGTGTCTAAAAGAAATTGACATTATAATTAATAATATGTAGATAACATTGTGACTAACACGCTTGTGTTCAGCGTCGAAAAAATTCAAGTAGATAAAGTGGCCATATAGTTACACTAATCGTCGATCCCCGATGCATCATCAGCTTCAGTAGAAAGAGGATTTGGTTTGCGTAGGTTATTTTCCAAGAATATTCAGGATATGTGCGATCCTCATTGGTGTTGGTAAAGTATGGAAGGAATAAACATTGAAAACATCCATAAATAAACCACTGATAGTCGATGATCGATGCACTTTCTCGGGGTCATGGAAATCTAGAAGGGTTAAAACAATGTATTTTGTCTACGATAAACATATCGCCAATCGTCGATTCCCAATATACTTTCAGCATCGAGAAATTTTCGAGAGAGTCAATCCAGGAACACTTGGGTAGGTTTAACATCGATCACCAATCCTTGATACTTTTTGGCGTTGGTGAGAAAGGATTGGGGTTTAGAACGTCTATCTTAAGGAAAGTCTTGATCACGAATAACACCGGTAAATGAATACCCAATTCTCGAGCTCCATGTGTCTTTGTCGCATAGTGGTGTCGTATGGCCTAGTTTCGTCTCGAGTCATCTTAAGGTTTCCTACATCCTAGTCACACCTCCAAGTCAGCCTTGACACGTCAACTCTATACGAAAAGATCATTCAGCGTCCAAGATTTTTCAAGGAGATATCAACGAAAAGTGTTCAAAGTGGAACCCCAACCCCTGACTCACCAGCTGGACGAGTGAAACGATGGGATGTTTTTGGCATGAGATACAATCAGATTTTGGCATTTAATATACTAGTTAATGCTTCACTCTACATATGTTGCTACCTCATGTGCCAATTGAACAACAATGATTTAAAATCACTTATAGGCCATATTACAACCCACATTTCACCATCAACCTATGATCAAATTTAATTTTAAAATTATTTGAAGATCTGTTGGTAGATTTAATAGAACTACACTCATAACCTAAATTGAATGGATGATGCGACAAGGTAAGTTCTTCCCTGTTTAAATATCTAGAACGAATTTGAACAATTTCATTGTGCACACAAGTTCAAATTCCAGAGTATCCGAAGAAGCAAATCAAGCATCTCGAGACTATCTTGATTCGCAGATCATCAAAACCAGGTTAAACAAGCAGCAGAGGCATGTCTTCAAGTTTTTCAATTCGACAGTCATGATTTTTTATATATCCATCTAATTTCTTGCATAATATCTAACTATTTTCTAATCTACAGGGAAAATGCCTCCGAGAAATCCAACCACTAGACGCTCCCCGAGAGCACCCAAGATAAAGGAAGAAGAAATAGGTGAAGGTTCTTCTCGTAGTACTGTGAGGTAGTTGTAGTATGCTCCCATGGCAAAGCCAGTCTTAAAAACCTCAACAAAGACAACTTTCATTCAACCTTTGATCTTTGGTCATATAGAAGAAAATATTGGATCCAAAGTAATTCTCCCATGGTGGGGAGACCTATTCAACAGAATCAGTCGGGAGGAGTACCTGGAGTGTATCCCACACAACGACCCAGATGTAAGGTTGCTTGAAAACTAGGTGTTCCCAAATATCTGATGGTTTTCCCATGCATGGAGCTTTTGAAGTGGCTAATCGACCATACATATGTGCATAAGTTCTTAATCAACGATGAGAATGGAAGGTGTGTTGGAGGTTTCCTCCCGATAGAAGTCCATAAGTACTACAAACTAAGATACCCAGAGGAGCAGATAAACACATAATTCATGGTGAATTTCTACGAATTCCATGACACCAGCCGGTTGATGGCCTCATGGTGTTATCAAATAAATTAGTAGCTATGGACACTAACATATTTCCCTAGATCCACCTGGATCTAGAACAAAACAGGACAAGACACGACTCTTTCCCTAAGTTGAAATCATTGAATCTACTACTAAGAAGGAATGAGTGACATACCTTTATATCGCTTCCTTAGGTATTTGTTGTTCCCGCTTCACTCCAGTGCTCTTATGAAATCAGGTCCAAGACAACACAAACAAACCAAAGTGAATATAGCAATGTATATTCAATGTCAACCTATTCATATGATCAAGGAGTTATGCAATAAAATAAGAGTGATTTTATGGGAAAGGGACGTGCCGCTGTATTATATTAAATGAAAGTAGAAGATACAACCAGATCACCTTGATGTCACAAGATTCCTTTCAGTGACCCTTGGTTCCAACACACACACTTTCTCTGTATTTGCATGAAGAAGATCCAATACAACTTGATAGACCAAATAGAGTCTTCAAGCTTCTGTCCAAGTAGATTCCTTCACACAATTCTTTCACCAATTCTTCATTCAATCTTGCTTAAACATTTCCATGAGAGACCTATCAATATATAGGAGAAGTATGGATGGTTACATGGATGAGGATGATCCCATCAAATCTGAGAAGTCAGTAGGATTCCAACCATGCGAATTCAAACTCGTTTTCTAGAAGATTCCCTTCTAGAACCTTCGTGACCTCTTCTCTTTATCAAGCTTAAAAATAGGTTCCCACCCTACCTATAGAGAAGAATGCGAACAGTTTTCACCCTAAGTGTGGGTGGCCTACAAGAATGAGGGATTTTCGCACCCTGTAACATAGGCAGCCTGCGAACTCATCTTAAAAATGTGTTTTTTGGAAGAAGACAACAGTCACTTTTCTTAGAGAAAAAGTCCTTGTGGGAGCCTGAATACATCACTTGTAGAGACATCACCAGAGTGACCAAAATCATGTGTAACAGAATGCCCCCCAAAGTATGAGGTTGGAATCTGTGACTACCGAAATACTTTGTAAACTGCGTGCGTGTGTCAGAAACCAGGAGCACACCTAATCGAAAACCTGTAAACAACCAAGCATCTGCAGAATATAATACCAGTTCTGAGGTAAGAATTCCCATGCTTAGATCACAAATGAATGGAATCATAAACGTAGGTCATGGCCACCAATCATACACCATGGATCCATTCCATCAAAATGCTACATAACCACCAAGAATACATTATGGATCTATGCGAGAAGACGTGAATTAAGACGACATAGCCACATGACATACAAAGTGGATCTATGTGCCGATACAAATCATACATACTCCATCGCAGCCTGGATCAAAAATATGAGACCCAGGGTCTTCAATCCCATCACCTGAAAGTACGAATCTAGCCATGCGATTACATGTGTTGAAGTCAAACATGGTAGAAACCAGGTGATTACCGATCATTGATGAAAACTGTTAACAAGTTCGAGGGAAATCACCATTGATGTTAATGACTTCCAAGGAACTGAAGTACAATCTGAATGAATGAGAATGAATGAGTTGAATTCGAACACTCAATGGAATCTCTTGATCAGGGATCAATGATGTGAAACCCCTGTCGAAAGAAAAGAGACCCGCCATTAAGGCATGAAGGTTCTAAGGTACTTAATGATTTCTAAGTCTCATTTTTGGATAATGAGTCGGAGTTGATGGAATAAGACTCATCACAAGAGGGATTTGATGTATCCCCCATCAATCAAACGAAATAAGGAAAATATTTTGAGGATGAAACAAAGTATGAGTACAGGTCGAAACAGACACAGGGAAGGCTAACATAGTAAGAATGGACAACTGCAGATGGCTGACTCAATAGAGGGCTCGTGTTAACTTCTCTTGAACATGTGAATGACATGAACAAGGACTTGGCAACACTAACTCAAAGATGACCCAAGATATGACCTTGTAGAAAGTTGAACAAGAGACAAATGGATTTCCCAACTCGTATTCAAATGATGAATAGGGGTTGTCATGTTCAAGAGCAACGCTTACTACCATTAACACAAATGCGAAAACATATCCCTTTCCCAAAATTTCCCCCACCATCTCTGGCGAGTACCTCTTTATTTTTACATAAGCTTGAGGAGGATAACATATGCTTGTTGATGTAAGATCATCCTTCAGATGAGTCCCTCAGAGTATATTTAACGAACCCTAGGAAGGATTGGTTTGGTCCTATTGCAGGTCTTTCGATGTTTGTTTAACAAGTCCAAGGATAGAAAACTCGGGGGGGGGGGTTCATGTTTTGAGAGTTTGAAAAAAACTTAAAGAGAACTCTCCCAGTTCCTTTCTCGTAAAAGATTTCAATGAGACTGACAAAGTGATAAACTATCACCCATCGAACATTTTCTTCAAATACTTTAACGAGCATGAAAAGAACAAGATCGCTCAGCAATATTTTCGTTTTTATGGAGCGTGAAAAGAGATTAAAGGATACTCCCTTAGGTTCATCATTTTCATCTTACCATGACGAGTACAAAAAGACGAGAAAAAGTATACTTGGTTACGTTCTCATTTATTTTCGAGCGCGAGGACGAATGAAGACTGAGCTCGAGGTTTTTCCTACAAAAACCCTAAAAAAGTAGTCGTACATGTGACAAAAAGAAAAACCACTCGTACCCCCTCGTTCGAACTTTGAAGTTGCTACATATGCAAAAAACCATACTGAAAAGGCTATTAGGGAATTAGGTTTTATAAGAAAAGTAATAAAAATAATATAAAAAATCAATAAAAATAGTAAAAAGTGAATAAATATGGGTAAAAAGGGCTTTTTACCATTTCATTGTGATTTTGCCAAAAACTTGTCCAACATACCTCATTTTCCCCCAAAATTCTTTTCTCTATTGCGGGAGGCACAAGCGATCATTTGGCGAACCGTTTCAGCCAACGAGGTAAGCTCTTGATCTTTCAACTTTTCCATGGTTTATTTTTAGTTTTTATTGGCAATTTTCAGGGTTTTAGGTCCATTTTAGGGTCACACCATGCGCTCAAGCATTCTTGTAGGTGGGCCTTGTGGGACCTGCAAGAATCTAGGATTCTTGCAGGTAGTCTTCAGGTTACCTGCGAGAATCTTGCACTGTGCAAAAGGGCCACCTGCGGGGGCCGAAGAATGGATTTAAAATTTTGGTTTTGCTTAATAAAAAATATGCAAGAGTTTAAAACAAGTTGTTGACTCCCCTCTCATGGCTCTTTTGTAGGTGTTTTACCATCACAATGTTGGAATGGTGAGAAAGGGAACATGAGGAGGATGATGCCATTGTCGGGAATGACTCGGGTACAGTCGTTGCCCTCTGCGACTATGGGCTATTGAAATTTTTCAGGATTCCGAGCATGAGGGCCCAACTCAGGTTGTTGGAATACCTGGTCCACAAGTGGGACGTGGACCAACAATTATTTCACATGGGAGTCCATACGCTAACCCTAGATATCGAGGATATATATTTTCTAACGGGGTTTTCATGGTGTGGATACCATTCTACTTTGACTGGACGCAGAGGCGACAGAATCCCCATGAGTGAGTATTGTTGTCAGTATTGTGTTCCTGAGGCAGAGAGAAGCAAAGGTAAAGTTTCTATTTGGGGGGCCCAAGATCTAACCCTACGGACCATTTTGTTTACAATTGCATGCATGGTTGGGAGCGTGGCTCCGCACATGGCTCTCTAGAGCTATTTCCAATACACCATAGAGTGCATAGAGCCTGGGGTGTTCAACTAGTCGGATGCAGTTCTCCGCAGTATGAAGATACAATTGACGAAGTGCAGAAAGGGTGACTTGAAGCAGTTTGGGTATGGATCACTTTTGGTGTCATTCTTCCTCAAGAGGGTCCCACTACTATGATTACAGGTTGATTGGGGTTTACCGGCCCCACAGGATTCGAGGATGCTGAGGTGGTGCAACATCATGGCTCGACACGTAGCAGGGCCTATAATCAAGTATAATGATTCATTTTTTGACTGGTTGAGGCCCCAGATGCTGATGATTGACGACTACGCATATGTTGGTTTGGATTTCTGAGGGGATCCAGATTTGGCCCTGCCTAAGGACGTTCAGTGGGGTGACTTAGGTAAGAAGTACACATTTTGTTCTTTTTAAATGCTTTTGCAAATTTTATCATATGAAATGTTTTTATCTTTATCCAAGAACTAATAAAAAAAAATCTTTTTGATGACACAAATGTGGGGCCATATCGACCTCCAGGAACGTCTCCTATTTAATGGCGAGGAGAAGCAATTGTGGTGGCGAGATGGGATGTCGAAGAATATGAGGCAGTGGAGCAGAACTTGGAGGGGTTGACCACAGACATCCTAGATATTTCTATTGGGGAGATTCTAAGACGTTACTAGCACCATACTGTGGGCGTGTTTGAGTTATCAATCGACTGCTTCATAGGGTGGCTCGGGCAGTTGTGTGTTATCGTGAGCGTCATCCGTGACACTACTTTGTAGAAGCTATGGACTTTGTATTTTGAGATTTTTATCCTTGGACAAAAACTTTTTGTAAAAACGTTTGATCATTATATACATATATATGACTTCTACCAGCTTATTTTGTGTTGTTCTATACATGTGATGTGTGATTGGTTTATAAATGTCCCAAATGTTTGTCTAACACATAGTTAGCTAATGCACCAGTCAATGTATTTAGACATCTAGGAATGTGTTGATATTCGATATAATCAAAATAATGTTCCAAGAGGAGAATTCGTAAATATACCCATAATAAAGTAGGACTTCGGATAGCATAGACATTACTTAACTGTAGTACTACTAGCTGTGAATTGATTCATATAACTAGGTGGCGGATACCAAGCGAAATAGCATCAATCAATAATTCGATGACGGTGCTATATTCTGCAATATTTTTGGTCACACAACCGAGGCACACACCTCGTAGACTGATAAGTTTGTTTGTAGGGGCGTAAATTGCCCATGCAATAGAAGCAAGGTTCTGAGTACTATGTCTAGTTCCATTGGCGAAGCCAATGTGGGGTGGCTAAGACTCCAACATCTGGAAACCAAGCACAATGCAAGATAAGCGGTCGAGGGCAGAGACCAAATAATGAAAAAGCACACAAAAAGTATGATACAATAAAATACAATCACTCATGCACATGTGATATTAAGCATAGTAGTTATTTAAGTACAACCCATTTTTGGGTTTACTCAAAGGGATACCATCGTAGTCCACTAACTTGTAGGATCCTTTCTCCAAAACGCATCTGACGATATAAGGCCCTTGCCACATAGCTTCAAATTTTCCAGCTCCTAGCATATCCCGATCTTGTTCGTAAAGGAGAACCAGATCACCTTCAGAGAAAACGCATGGCTTGACATGTTTATCACATTGGGTTTTGACGCCTTTCTTCTAGGCTTATATAACTAGGGTGGCGTCGCAACGGGTTTTTTCTATTTGCATGAGATACAATAGACGTTCTTCTTTGGCATAAGTGTTTGGGAGAAGTTTGACAGATAGATTTAGGGAGGGTATCTCACATTCAATCGGCAAGATGGCTTCTAGACCATAGAATAACTGGAATGGTGTAAACCCGGTAGCAGACTTAACGGATGTCCGGTAAGCCCACAATGCTGAAAACAACATCATGTACCAACTCGTTTTGTGAATTGCTTTTATTCGTCAAAGCATGGTAATAAGGATTTTTTTTATTGCTTCAACTGGGTTGTTGGCTTGTGGGTAATAGGGTGTTGCATTTTCATGGCAAAGACCCAACTTTTCAGTGAGTTCGGACATCATGAAGTTTCTAAAGTGGCTACCATGGTTAGTAACAATAGCTTGAGGAACACCAAACCTATCAATGATATGATTGAATATAAATAATGTTGTAGTCCTTCCAGTATTGTCAGCCCATTTCGTAAAATAATCTACAGCTACAATAATATAACCATGCCCCCCGGCTGAGTGAGGGTGACATGTCATGAAATCAATATCCCATTTCGCAAAAGGACCAACGGAGACCATAGGGTGTAGAGGAGTAGGGTGTGATCGTACTTTATTGTTGTAGGTTTGGAAAGCGTGTCATTTCTGGACGACGATTATACAATCATTGAATAAAGAAGGCCAAAAATACCCTGCTCGTAAGATCTTCTGGGCTATAGCATACCCAGACATGTGACCACCACAGGCTCATGAATGGAAGTCATTGAGGGCTTTCTTGGCTTCTTCAAATGTGAGGTAGTGTCGAAAAATGGAGTCAATCCCACGATGATAATATATTGACGGGATTGGTAGCGTATTCGATGGCAGTCAGTGCTAGACAAATTGGGCCGAAAAGTCTAGGTCTGGAGATATATGATGATATCTCCATACCAAAGATCATAAGAACTAATCAAGAAAAGGGATTCATCGAGTAATGAATCTACTGCTACATTTTCTTTCTTAGAGTAGGGAAGGTCACATATCAACTTGGAAAACACCAAGGATTTCTTGGACTTAGCGCATTCAAGTTCTAAGTCAAACTCCTGGAGTATTTTCCCCCTGGCAATTGGCGTGTAAGAATGTGTTGCATAGGGTTGCAGTTAGAAATTACCGTAGTTGTGCAAGACAGGATATAGTGCTAGAAACGTTGAACTCCTTGGAAAACTGCCAAGGCCAGTTTTTCAAAATGTAAATACTTGGTTTCGGTAGTCATGAGATTCTAACTCAAGTAATAGATGACATGTTCATCATGAGAATCATCCTCCTAGACGAGAACCATAGCGATGGTATAGTCCGAGGTTGCGAGGTAAAGGAAATAATCTCGACTGTAATTTGGTGGAAAGAGTAGTGGGGTACGTGTCAACGACAATTTAGAAGATTTGAAAGCTTTGTTGGAAGTGGTATCCCATACGAACTCAGATCCTTTCTTGAGAAGTCGTGTAAATCCAAGAGTTATCTCAACATAGTTCGGGATGAAACGACGGAGAAAGTTTGCCTTCCCTTGCAAACTTTGTAACTGGTGAAGTGAGGAAGGAGGAGGGAGATTGAGAATCGATTCAACCTTCAAAGGATCTACCCTGATCCCTTGACATGAAACAATAAAGCCCAGAAGTCGGTTGGATTCTATGAAAAAGACACATTTGTGGGGATTCAAGCATATGTGGTAAAATCGACATTGAAGAAAAATGGCACAGAGGTGTATTGGATGATCTACACGGTGCATGGAATGAGTGGGTAAGTCATCGAGATATGGTTGCACAATGTGCTTTATATCATGAAAGGAATAAGACATAGAACCTTGAAAAGTTGTGCTAGAATTCTTTAAATTGAATGGAAGTTTCTGGTAGGCAAAAGTGCCCCAAGGACAAATAAAAATTGTCTTGTGTTGGTCTGCGGGTACAATATTGATTTGACTATATCCGAAGAAACCATCCATCAGAGAGAATATTTCACTTCCGTCACAATCATAGATGATTTGGTCGATGAAGGGGGTAGGAAAGTTTTCTTTAGGAAAATCTTTGTTAATGTCCCTATAATCAACGCACACGCGGATTATGCCTTGTTTCTTGTCAATCAGAACAAGATTGGAAACCTAGTCAGTTAGATCCATAGGGTAAATAAAGCCAGCTTTGAGAAGTTTCTCAACTTCAAGCTTGATATCGGCTTCTTTACGTGGGTGGACCAAACGAAGTCATTATCGGACGGGTTTAGTTCCCAGGTATGTCTTAATTTCATGTAGCACAATGTCGGGGTCAATCCCTAGAATTTATTCATAGCTCCATGTGAAGACGTCACAAAATTATTGGAAAAGAGACTTGTAGGTGACAACTTCATCATGGGAACACGAAGCTCCGATATGCACATTTTCGACAACTCCAAGTTTTATGGATATGTCGAGGGGGATGGTGGGTGATATATTACTTAAGTTCCCTTTGTATAACATATCGTGTGTAGACTCAGGAAAGGTAGAAATGATGACAACAGTCGACAGGGTTGAGAGTCTTATAAAAGGAGAAGAGTTCTCATGGGGAAAGCTAGTTGGAAAAGTTCTTGAGTTTTGTAGCTTTGATTTTTGGAGCTTGTATGTTGGCTTTGAGCTTTGCTTTTTCAAGATAGATTGTTGATCTCAGAATCCATGGAGAAAAATTGTATGGGAAGAAAGGAACTGTTGGAAGGATCTTGACAACATCAAGGCATTTGGTTGTATCTTTCTTCCACATTCTTTAATAATGTGATATATTTATTTCCCATAAAATTGGTCTTATTTTATTATATGACTCCTTGATCACATACATAGGTTTTGTTGAGTATACGTTGTTGATTACACTTCATTGGCTTATGTATTTTTACAGGTTCAACATTTGATACGTCTTGGAATGGAGTGAGGATGATACTAGAGAGGATAAATGATGTTTAAAAGGTATGTCATTTATCTCTTGTTAGTTAGTATGCTTGATAATTAAAACCTAGGGAAAGATTTATATTTTGTCTTGTTTTGTTCTAGCTTCGGGGTGAAACTAGGGAGATCTGTTTGTTTCCGCACTTATCGATTTTTCTGATAACACCCATCTAATAAAAGAAAATACAAAAAAAAAACATTTAAACTGAAGGAGGAACTTTCATAAGAAGATATCCTATCAATCACTACATAAATCCCATCAATAAATTGGCGATATCAAAATATCTAGAACCATTCCACAATCAAACCTTGCAGATTCTAATTGGGTCTCCATGGTGGGTTTGGTTCCTGTTGTTGAATTAAATGGATTTATGACCCCTCAACACACGGTGTTCTTGAAAATCAATTTCTTATTCAAAACTTGCATTGTGTCTCACTGAAAAAAACCCTAGTTTCGACGATCCTCCAAAAAAATGATTTTCCAGGAAACAAAATGAGAATAGAAGGGCCCCATTAGATGAATCCCATTGCATTGAATCCAATGTAACTGATGATTTTTACATCCAAGGCCCAATTAGATTTTTATCACAATTTGAAACTCACCTCCTTAATCCATTCAAGGACATAGAGGCAATTTGGTCCAGGGGCATAAAATACAAATCAAGTGGCATAATGGAGTTTTGTAAGCTCCCACATGTCTATTTTTCAAAGACTGACATGACCACACTACCCATAATTTCTTGACACAATGTTCTTGAAAATCAACCTCTTGTTCATAAATTGCAATGTGCCTCACTAAGAAGAACCCTATTTATGGAGATCCTCCAACAAACTATTCTCCAGGAAACAAAATGATAGCATAGGGTCCCCACTAGATGAAACTACTTTCCCCTGATCCAATGCAACTGATGGTTCGTCCATCCGAGGTTCGGATAGATTTTTATCATGAGTTGCAACTCACCTCCTCAAGCCATTCATGGACATATTGGAAATTTGTTCTAGGGGCATAAAATCCAAACCAAGGGAAATAACATAGTTTCATAAGCTCCTACACATCTATTTGGAGAAGTCCCATGCAATCATCATACCCAAAATTTCTCGGCACAATTTTCTTGAAAATCAACCTCTTGTTCTGAAATTGCATTGTTCCTCACTGAAAAAAACCTTAGTTCCAGATATCCTCCAAAAAAATCTTGGGAAATGGAATGACAGTGTATGGTCCCCACTAGCTGAAACCTAGTGCCCAAAATCCAATGCAACCAATGGTTCACCCATCCAAGGCCCGATTATAGTTTTATCACAAGTTGCAACTTTTCTCCTCAAGCCATTCAAGAACATGTTGACAATAGACCTAGACCTAAACCATGAACATGGAATAGACCTAGACCTAAACCATGAACATGGAATAGACCTATACCTAGACCTAAACCATGAACATGGAGTAGAACTATACCTATACCTAAACCATGACCTATCCCTAGACCTAGGCCTATACCAATACCTATACCTACACCATGACCATGGTCTATACCATGGCATAGACCATGACCTAGACCATAAGCTAGAAGATATCTAAGACCATGACCTAGACCATGAACTAGACCATGGAAACTATGAAGGTACCTAGATATAGGAACAAACATAGATTATTTAATGACAGTGAAATTCTCTTGCAATTATTTTGATCTAAGATATATGGGATAACATGTTGAGCACACTAGCATTGTATAAATTTTGAGAAATGGAAAATTATTGCAACTTACAAAATTTCACTTCGAACATGAAGTTTCCCTGATCTGTTTTGTTCGAACTTTCAACCTTAATGCCGATCTCAAATATAAATTATGGAAATAATATTTATCTTCTATTCAACATGATTTCACCTATCAACGTAACAAAATAAATACCATATGAGTGTACTTCAATATGATAGTTCTACAACCCTTAGGGAACACTTTTCAAGACATATAAAAAATAAAAAATGTCTTATTACAATAGATTAAAACAACAAAAAATATACTCCTTTATCTTTCGAGAATGTCTTAAAACACTTAATCAATTCAACTATATGTTATGTAAAATCAGCATGAACAACAAAGACTAAAATCTACTCAATTATGAAGATAACATAAGTTGAAAATCAAATCTACAAGTACATTATATTTGGAT
>SNQJ01S0003718.1:0-26627 GCA_010110895.2 Picea sitchensis | reverse complement strand
ATACAAAATGAAAGCAAGTGCCCTAACATAAAAAACTATCATATGGTGCCCTATATACAAAATGCAAGTCATTGGTTACTCATTGACCATTGTCACCTTTGCCACCCTTAAGAGCATCCCATAAATTGATCATTTTTCTCTTGCTTGATGAAGCACCTCGATTGGTTTTTCACCTGGGCATGGTTTGTTTCTCCAGAGACTACATAAAGAAAAAACATTGTTATAATTTTTTTTCCACAATGAATTAAAAGACTTACAAAATGATACTTTGTAATTCAACATAAGACAACTCACCATAGATGGTACTAAAAATTGAGAGGGTGTTAACATTCTCTATGACTCTAATCTCTCAACTATGCCACAGTGCACCATTTAAAAGGATGAAATCATGAAATTTAAAAAAATATGCATAAAATCAATTCCATTCATGATACATTAAAATTGATCATCGACACATTATCTCACCGTGAATATATTGGGCATCGATGGAGAGTCACTGGAAGGTGAAGCGCTCGACTGTACAACTTTATTCAAGGAAACATCTACTATGGAAGACTTTGTGGATGATGCAGATGGAAATGGTGGTGGGGGTGCGAGGTGTACAAGTGCATCCATTTTGGATGGATGATATGGAAGAGGTGGTGCGGGTGGATGGAAACTAATAAGGATGCATGGAATATGAAATATGGTGTGGGTGGGTGGTGATGAACCCCCATGGGCTGTAAAAGTGATCAAATAAATCTTGGCCTCAAAACAGGTAACCCAACAGTTGTGGAAGGGTGCTTAAGGATTGAACTAATATTGTAACTGGAGAAAATATTAGCAACCTGCATACATATTAATAATATTGTCATTAGTACCAAATAGTAAAATTCAACAACATAAATACAACAAATTTGTGATTTAAATGAGATTTAACTCAACACATGATAGTTTTGAAACAGGTGACTTGTCCATCCCTGGTGGACATTGCTTAGCACCACCTAGTCCCACAACTTGTAGAAACACAAGAACATTATAAATTTGAGGATTCCAAAAAATAAATAAATCACTATGGTGAATTTATCTAATGTGACACATATCTATGTATGTGATACAACGAATGACCATGATACCTCTATTGTTGCATCAATGGTGGAGACAAAAACTGATGCATCTATCAGTGTAGAGGGTTTGTTATAGAGGCGTAGAAACTACAAAACATCATACAATAAAATATCAAAATAAATATACATAATACTATATAAATATATAACGATGAATAAAATAGAGATGGCTAAGATACTAATCTCCTCCATGAATCTCGGATGTCCACTGGCCTCCATAGACCCATAGCAAGTTTTCCCAGAACTTGATCATATTTGAGGCTCACATGAACTCCTGCTATGTCCATGTTCCCTTTCCTCATTGCACTCTACTCTAGGGGTTGAAGGTCCAACCCCTTTCCCAATATCACCAGCAGGAACCTCCTACCGAGATAGTGTAACAAAAATACCATGTGGCACTAGACTCTAATTCAAGGATGATAAAGATACGTGTGCCTATTGAAATCCATCTGCAATGGGAGGATGTTGGGTAGGGAAGTTAGACCTTCACCTATGGGGACAAGGACATAACATGGGATCATTATTAACATTTTCTCAGTCATGTAAATACACTCAAACCACCCCCTAGAAATCACCGATGTCAAAGTAGTTCACGTGGTGACCCAAAATAATTTTTTCCCATAATTTCCTCAAGAAATATAAGGTCACCTCCATGTTAATGCATGGAGGTTTATCAAATACCATTAACCGCCTATCCATATAGTTAGCATTAAATTGTGGGTGGATGCACCAATCCATATGAATGTGTTTCTTGTTGAGAGGTCATTTTTCTCTATTTCAAGGATCAATAAAAAGAGACATTAGATATTGTTTTGAAATATACAAGTCTCTAACTTGGTTTCTATTGAGTCTTATCCTGTAAAACTCAAACATCCTATCCCTGTATTCAGAAATAGAATTTAATTTCTCATGGGCACTGACAATAGACGATACAATGACGTGCAATGAAGTGTCCAAGGACTGTCAGACAGGTTCTCTTGTTCCCCTTAATTCATGGACAAGCGATATCAAGGTGGTTGACCTCTCATGAATTTGTGTGTTTATGTTTGGTGGATGTGGTGGGTTGGGGTTTTCTTCATCTTGGTGTGCTTGTATGTGGTTTTCATTGTCTTTGGGCTCCATATTAATAATATATGTTGAAATTTAATAAGGTATGGCCTATAAATTAGGTCGGTTTATTTAATTAAAATAGAAAATTACAAAAAACATGAAAATACATATTTAAAGAAATAAAAAAAAAACAATAAAATAATCACGTTCACATGCATGCATTATTTTATATTCATAATAGATTTTCATTTTCTTTTGTCAACACTAGGACAATTTGATAGATGAATAATATATGATAGACGAAAAAATGCTTATACCATCAACACAGATGTTGAAACGATGCAATTATTTCCAATGAATGATGAAGACCCTAGAGAAGTGTTTCTAGCATTTGAAAAGTTCCTAAGCATGGTTAAAGAAATGAAGGAATGTTATGATGTTTTTTAGAGAAGAGCTAAGTGAGGAATACAACACAATGATTTTCTCCTTCTAGGCAAAAAATGAAGAGTATTAGTGAAATTTATGAACAAGAAAAATAAGATATGGAAGTTCACTTATGACAAAGGTATTACAAAAAACAATTTCATTTGAGGAAACTAGAGGAAAGAAAGATTATAAACAACCCATGAATGTAGAATATGATGCAATGACGAAAACCAAACATGGGAGTTTGCGTCGTGTCCTAAATAAATAAATGTTATAGGTTCCAAATGGGTTTATAAGACAAAATTTAATTCAAATGGGGCCATAGAGAAATTCAAATAAAATATGAATACTATTCAAATAATTATTTATCTTGTTTTAAGTCTTAGCTCACATATTCATCAAATATATGTTAAGAATACATTGTTGAAGGGAATATTCATGAATAAATATATATGGATCAAGAGAGAATACATTGTTGAATGGGAATATTCATGAATAAATATATATGGACCAATCCCTTGGTATAGTGGATAAAAAACATCATCATGTTTTTTACATGTTGAAGACATAGATGATTTTAGGGGTGAAATTTCGCCCATGGGAGAATTTTTAGGTTTCCAATTTTTGAAGGGGTTATTTTTCATTGACCCGATTTAAAAAAAAAAAATAGAATCTTTAGCCCATATATTAAAATAAAATATAGAAATGGAAGCTAATTCATCCCCTAAAAAATAGTAATAAAATTAGTGGCAAGAGACTTCACCCTCCCGATTTCATGAACAAATTGCCAATTCGCCCTGATTTTTTTAGAATCTATATTTTCAGTGAATGCATCACCCATATTTCCTAAACTAGAGTGTGTTTGGATTATTTCTCATGCATCTCCTCAAATTAGGGATTTATGGCAACCAATTCTCCCACATCTCCTCGAATGAAGATTTTTGGCACCGATTTCTCCCACATATTTCATATCTTTTCTAGAGGGAATGATTTCTCCTAATGCCCATCGATTATTTGTTCCCTTGAATTTCCAATTTTGTCCCATAATCCATTGCATGAATGAAGCATTGATATCGAAGACTAGTTTTAGGCATTAGTATGTTACTTCAAAGGTTGGTGGACTTTGTATTTTTTTGTTTCAATCAGCCTTTAGGTTCAGTGATCCATATTTATGAGAAGAAAGAAATAAATAATAGATTGAATAGAATAAAACAGAGACACGGAGAAAAACAACATATAACCACTGAATAATAAATTCTATTGAATAAATGAAATATGATGAAACTGTAAAACTACAGAATTGAAAACAACTTGCTCAAATGGTGGTAGCTATCTATGAGAAAATATGTGGTCGCTACACACATCTGTTTGAGCAGAATGATTACAATAACACTCTAGATTCATTTTTAACATTACTCATGAATTCCAAAACCCCAGACATCCAAAAACCTAACACTGGGAGATGAAACGCCAAAATGTATGTGGGCCTCGATGGGTAAGTTGGTACCTCAACTTCACGAGCTCATAACGTTTTCATACGACCTCCGTTTTAGGTGTGTGATAACCTGTTGGAAAGGTATTTTATATAAATACACATTATTCCATCGAACGTTAATTCCGTCTATTGTTTTAATGTGGAATGCCAAAAAAACACTATTTAGGGTCCCAAAACGACCATAGAATTACATAAAGATGTACTGACCTAAAAACTTGCAAAATAAGCCAGTTGGATTATGTGGGAGGACACAAATCCACACCTAGAAGATGTGTAGTTATTTAGACATCCCCGAAAGTGTAAAATTGGTGCACACCCCTTCCCCTTCTCTCTCTCCTTCGGGTTTTGTCGACCTCTCGGTCTAGGATCGTTTGAACACTTGAGTCGAACTTGCTCTTTGGCTCCTTGCTGGAACCCGATAACTTTATCATAGGTCCTTCTTTCTTCAAAGTATGGGTTCTCTTAACCCTGTGGCTTTCTTCTTGGCCCTTCGAATAAATTTGGCGACAACACTTAGCTTTTTGTGTCGGGACCTATTTATCATATAACCTCGGGCTATGTCCTGGGGATAAACCACATAAACACTTTGGGCTTTGGGCTTTGGCTCTTTCCACAACAACCACCTCTTGATGTTTCTAAACTCTGAATCGGTGAACTCAAACAATGTGAGGATCAATGGTCCCCATCCCTCCTTTTGATCGATGATTGTGATCTATTCGGACTCCAGTCTTCAGGAGTCTCTCATTTGTCCTCCTCAAATTTCTCCTTGAGTACTTCCTTCTGAACTCCACAATCTAGCGCCACATGCTCCCTTCTGACGATGGATGATTTCATGGTCTTCAGGACTTCAACAAGTCCTCAACCCTTCTACACACTTAGCACAATTTCTGTCAGAGACTTAGACTATTCTCGACCTTCCTCTTCTGCATTCATTGTAGAGTTCTGCGCAAGTCCTTCTAAGATTTTTCTCACCTTGAAACCTTTGAGTTTCTCAATTCTCCTGCATCCTTCTGTGGACCTTCTGGTGCCCTCCGAGCAACTCAATTCCC
This sequence comes from Picea sitchensis, assembly GCA_010110895.2. Taxonomy (NCBI): domain Eukaryota; kingdom Viridiplantae; phylum Streptophyta; class Pinopsida; order Pinales; family Pinaceae; genus Picea; species Picea sitchensis. Next base: position 21,501 of record SNQJ01S0003718.1, on the reverse strand, counting down.
TTCCTCCTGAGCTTGTAAGATGAATTTACTATATCCTAGGCGCACTCCTTGCACTTGGTTAAGCCTTCTGACGACTTCCCCCTAAGCCCTTCTAGAAGTACTAAGGCATCTCCTTTCCTTGGTTGATGCACTCCTCCAAAGCCTTCCTCCCTCAGAGTCTTCAACAACCCTAGGTTTCTCTCAACACTTCCAACACTCCAGAATGTGTTGCTCCTATGCGCACTCACACTTACTCAATGCCTTCCTGGTAGAGTCTTACAGAGTGTCCAGTAACTTTGCGCTGTGTTTTCTCCCACATGGCCTTTCCTTTCAAGGTATTCAACAACCTTGAAGTTCTCTCCTGAGTCTGGGAACTATCCTAGTGTTCCCTCTAGACAACTTCTCTTCTGACTTGAATGATTTCATACACTCACTCATTGCGTCGGCTCATAGAGTATTAACTCTTTGCCGCGCACTCCTTGCGCTTAGCCTAGAGAACCATAACTAACTCAACACACTCACAGATAGAAGATAATATTTCTATCTGTGTAGATTAATCCAAACATTCACACCTGTTAACGCTCTGTAAATTCCCAGAGGTTGTTGGGAGGTAGAAGAAATTTATCAGAGGTAACTTTATCCAACCACTTTGAAACTAGGATCTAGCACTGCCAGTTTTAGAGAGGGATATCTCTGTAAGATTTAACTTTGTTTCAGGTTTTAGGTCTTAGGCTAGTTAAATAAATAAGATTGTGTTGTTAGTTTTATAAAAAATGGTTGAAATATCGCTTATGCATGCATTGGAATATGGGGTCTGTTTTATGAAGTTTGAAACCAAAGAATAGATTTTATAAGGTGTTTTCACAAGATAGGATAATGCAACTATTAGATCCTTTAGAATAAAAATGATGGGTAGCAAAAAATATGAGATAATCAATTATAACAAAGAAGCATTTAAGAATTTCTTTATCATAACGTCAGAAGATAAACATTTAGATCTTTAAAATCTAGAAACAAAGTATACAAAGATAAATTATGCAACTTTAACTTCTTTTAAATGATCAGATATAGAAAACATAAATGATTACGAAGACAAAAAAACCATTCAACGAAGAGGAGTAAACATCACCAACAGTTAATACGCAGGAATCATGTGAAATGTCATTTTTATTTCTAGTAGATTTCTTGAGAAAGATTACAGTGCTTATAGATTGCTTGGGCATAAATATCAACCCTAAGTACTTCGAAACTCGAAGTATTTATAGAAAATATTACAATCGATCCTGTCATTAATGATTAGGACGCGTCAAAATCCAAAGCTAACTAACTAGATAATAGAATACAAAATTGTAGGAACTGCTAATGATCTGTTGGATTCTTTGTGCTGATTTTGGGGAAGGTTGTTGGGGACTCATCAACTTGACTTTGACTATTCTGCATGTTGACTTGGATTCTGCACCTCATCACTCATTCGATCAAAGTGCATAGATCCTCCCATCTTTGTTGACTAGGAATGGTGAATTTGAGTAGTCTTCAGTACACTTCATCCATTTTTGTGTATTTTGCGAAAGTTGGCTTGGTGAGGAAGATACACTTGATTTCATGCTGGATGTTGAGGTTCGGTTGCAGAGTCTCTAAAAATTCTTTACCTGTTATACTACCATGTATCCCTGAAAACTTGGAGCTGTCCTTTTCCACCATGGGAATCATTTTCTTATAGTCGGATAGAGTCTTTAGTTTTTCATTTAAGACCAGCAAACTGGGAAGGCATTTCTTCTGCAAAGCATCAATCTTGTTGAAGAATCTATGAACTCTAATATCCATGTTATGGGCTCTCTCTTCCAATTGCAACATTAATCCTTTTTTGGTCAGGACCTTCTTAACTTCGAGGATGGTCTCAGTCCTTTCCTCAATTTCCAGGATTTTGAGCTCAGCCTTAGTCTTTGAATTTAGAAACTTGATGATTTCATTTGCTTCTGTGGGAATTTCTCCCAACTCTCCCTTGATCCTATAAATAACTTGCTTGCTCATTAACACCAATTCATGCTGCTCAAACATGATCTGCATGAGGGGCCATATTTCTGTCATGGATTTTGAGATATCCATCCAAATGTTCTCCTTGGCTTTTGATAGTGTTTTGACCACAATTGTTTTCTTTTGCAGCTATTGTATCTCCTGGTTCAGTTTTTCTGATGTGTGCCACTCAATGTTGTAACTGGCGTGGAAAGAATATTTAAGCTTCTGGAGATGCTCCATCTCTTATTGCAATTTTTTAATTTCTTCTCCCTGTAAAGTCATTTCCTCCATTGACTTTTCTAGAGCTTCAGATGTCTCTAGAACTGTCACTGGGGTAGCTGATGGAAGTTATGAAGTGGTGGTTGTTGATGCTGTCATTGTGATAACTCCTGTGAGGGGAACTACACTGAATGGGATGACCTCCATGGGCTTTGTCTGTTCTTTTTCCTTTACTAATCTTTCTAACTCAGTCTCCATCGCTTTGATCTATGTGTTTTGTTCCATGATCATCTTTAGCATTTCTTCTTTTTGACTCTATGTCTCTTCCATCTCTTTGGTTTGTGAGTCTTTAGTAGCTAAGAGATTTAATTGCTTCCTCAAGGAGGCTATGTCAGCATTCTTTTTCTTCAGCAGTTCCTCAGCTACTTTCACATTCGAGGGATCATACCTAACTTCAAGCACCACCTCTTCTAAAGACTTGATCCTGTTATCTTTTCAAAAAAATGACACTTGCAAAAGATGACACTTTCTCCACTTGAGTCTGAACATTGTTCAAACAAACCTATAATTTTGCAGCAGTTGTGAAGCATTTTCTAATGTTGAGAACACCATTTCTCCAGTTTGTCTGTGAAAATCCATCTGATCAGCTGGATGTACTTGCTTGGAACCAAACAGACATGTTGATCTTTTGTAATCAGTGATTTCCTTTGGATGGGGTACCTGTGCCTGCATAAATTCCATGTGCATTATCCCCTTTTCTATATCAAAAGAAGAGAGAAATCTATGTTGTGTTGTTGATGTTTGTTTCCATAATTGAGCGTTGGTGTTATTTGTTAGCATCTCGTTCTTCTTCTTGATTAAATCATATTTCTAAGAGATACTCAGTTTTACAGACCCTTGTGATGGATGGGTGGTCAAAGTGGTATTAGTCTACCTTTTTGAAGAAGAAGTTGACATCATATGTTTACTACTTGAGAACAATGGTGAGTGTTCTCCCTCGACTACTATGGTAGACCGAGTCTCTTACTCTCTCGACCTGTTTGTTGTATGACTGGTCTTGGGCCTTTTCTTGTACCCCTGGAAATCCTCTGCTGAGACTTAAGTCATTGAAGGGGAGGCATCCTTTCTCATCCTTTTCTCATTTGGTATCTGTGGAGTAGTGATATGTGAAAAAATGGATGGAGGAAATTGTTGTTAAGCATATTCCAAAGTGTTCACCTCCCACTCTGTTTGGTTCATAAATTTTTCGATCTCTGGTTTGGGTACATCAGCGTATGGTGAACTTTTATTCCTCAATCTCATTTATGCAATAATCCCACATGGATCATAGTGCCAAGGGAAATTGATGACAAACTTCATTTTCTTTAGTAGCTTGTTTGCTTCTTCCCCAACAGTTCGACTGTTACAGATAAAGGATCATATATGCCCTTTAATTCTCAATTGTTGTTTATTCTTCAAAGCTACAAAATGTATGTCAGATCAATTGATCATTTTCCTGATGTATTCCAAGGTGAATATCCTAACATGTACATATATGGGAAGCTTATAAGGAGCCAACACACATCCATAAATTCTAATTTCCCTATGATTCTGATATAGATACTAGTCTCCAGTCTTGGCGAGGTCCGTGAGGTGTAAAATTCTTTGGATATCCTCATTTATGCTCGGCTCTTGTCTACCACTAAGAATTATTACCATTGGGTGGTAAAACTGCTCAATGAATTGCTTGAACTTAAACTCTGTTGAGATTTTTCTCAGTAATGAAGTCCAAGAGGTGACAGGTTGTGGTTTGTCGTCTTGGTCCAGTTTCTGCATGGGGAATAATAACTTATATTCTTGAAAGAACATGAACATGTAAGCCAGTATTGAAGAATACCAGAACATTCCCTCTGTGGTAAATTTGAAAAGCTTCTCATGCATGTTCTCATCTAGAAAATGGTTGTAGTCGAACCGGGTGGTGGATTTTTCTTCGACAGAGAAAATGGACAAGAAACCAAGGATGGGATCATCCACCCATTCATTTGAATAATACCCGAGCAGACAACATAACAATGAAATGACTTGGTTACCTTTTTCTAAAAACATGGAAGAATGGTAGGGGGAGTTTTCTAGGGGAATTGGGCATTCTGTGGGAGGAAAAACTCGAAAATTTGTGCTCTCTGGGGGAAAGACAAATTCTGGTACATTTCAGTTAGAACTTCAATGGTGAAAGTAGAGGAGGATTCGACTCTAGGTATTTGCATCATCTGGTCAATGGCCTTAGGTGTGATAGTGAAAAGGGTCTCTCCAAATGATGAAACAATAACTCTCTAATCAGAGAGATAATGCACCTGGCACTTAAGGGAAAACTTAGGAAAATGGTGAATTTGGGGAAAAAGATATAGTGGGAGATTGGACTCCAAGAGTCCATTATCATCACTTTGATCTAGGAATGTGTCTCTGAACCATGAATGCAATTTGGAAAAATTGAATTCACATCTGGGATCTGAGATCAGGTAGTCTTTGTCATCCAAAGGAATACGGTCGAGATTGACAAGAGGTGGGATGAATGGATTTTCCTTGACCTCTGATTTCTTAGAATTTGGCACCATGAATTCAACTATTACCTGCAATCTAAAATAGAAAACGTTAGCAGGAAATTTTCTTTATCTCTGTCACTGACTAAAACGATGGGGGAAATGAGCTTCTAGTATGCAAAAAGTGTGAAAAATGAAATAATGGTGGAGAAACAGGATTTAGAACAGGCAAACAGGTGACCGTTGGGGATCCATGGACCATTCTGCAGTCTAACGGGTATGCTTGGCTACTTTGAATGGCCAACAGATGTCTGGGGACGAGGTGGCGGGAAAGTGATGGGTTAAGGGCATGTGAGGGTGATGTGGAGGGTATAAAGTGGAGGGGATGTGACATGTGGTGGATGAGTGGCGGAAGAGGTACACTGATAGAGTAAAGTCACCTAACTTGCAAATAGTGGAATTCAAGTGTGTCATCATGCATCAAAGGCAGTATAGCAAGGATGCTATGGTGGTATGTCAGAGGGGGGGATAGGCAGTAACTGGTTTATAGAAAGGGGGGTATGACATAACAGATTTGCACCACGTTAGGATGGGGCCTGCCAAAAAAAAACCACCATATCATACTCCCCACCATTAAATATAGAACGATTGGGGGTTATGATATCTCTTATTGGTCGTAGATCTGAGCAATGTTTTCTTAGTCGTTGATCTCAGCGCACCCTTTAATTTTGGAGCGTGCATCACATTTCTTTGCAGAAACTTAGAATAGTGCATATTTTGTGGGGTTTGGCACTGTTTCCTATCATCTTGATCACCAAGGGGCTAGAACACATCATTCAAACATCAAAACCAAGAATCTTGACCATCATTAGGCTTGTTTTATTGAAATAAAACCAATTAACCTATGTTCTACCCTATTTATCTAACACATTTAACCCAGATTAGACTTTTGGATTAAGAATTACTATACCCTAGGTCTATTTGACCAAGATTACACAGTTTGATCAAATTTATTCACTACCTAACCTATCTACTTGGCTAAGATTAAACAATTTAGCCAAGTTTTATTCACTAATCCTATTAGCATAAATTAAAAAATACTTGACCATGATTAAACTGTATGGATCAAGGCATTATTATTACATGGGGCCTTATCCCTTTTTCTTTTATGCCCTCTTTTATTCCTTTCTTTTCTTTTCTTTTTCTTTCTTTTTCTTTTCTTTCTTTTGCAAATAATTTTCAAAATGAAATATTATTTACAATCAAATTACACCAAGAGTGAAAATTTTCCAGTCACCAGTTGATCCTATGAAATATAGGGTTATAACAGTGGCTCCACCTGGGGACGATGCTCTCCTTGCGAGGTGCCAAGAACCTTCTTCCCGATGTCTGTAAAGATTTTCTCCATTGCTTATTTATGCTATATGTTTTGTTTTTATTTTGAGAAATTGGTGGCACTAGTCAATGGCTTAGGGCCTTCTCTGCGGGTTTCAACCATCTGATTAACATCACCTACACACAACCTGAATGTAAAGAAATGGTATGTATAGTGGAAATGGATTTATGAGATCTCTATTGGGGTGGAAAATGATGCTTCAACATCCTGCCATTCACAGGTCCACCTGGCAGGTCTGTCCCATCACCGTCTTTGAGAAAAAATGTGTTATTTCCTCTAAATGCCTGGATGATCTAAGGGAATTTCCATAAGCTATCAAACTTTCCATGTTTACCCTTATCCTCATTTATGGAATCCCATTTTATCACCAAATCACCCAACTCAAAATCATCTTTTTTAGTTCTTCTGTCAAAAATCTTTTTGGTGTTCTCCTGGATGACCTGAGTCTTGTTGTATACTTCTTCCATGGATTGCATTAAGTGAATCACTTGATTTATTCTCCTTTGGACATCATTTATCTCTTCTTTCACTTCCTGCAATAGTTTCATAACAAGGACTCCCAAGGAAAGGGAAAAAACTGCTTCAGTACCATACACCAATTGGTATGGAGACATTCCAATTGATATTTTGGTACTTTTTCTGTCAGCCCAGAGCACAAAAACCAACTTATTATGCCATGATTTATTATTTTCTTGTAATTTTTTCCTGAGGATGTTCACCATAATTTTATTTGAGGACTCAGCTAGCCCATTTCCCTGAGGGTAATAAGTTGTGGAGTGCCTAAAATAATGTGGTACTGGCTACAAAACTTTATAAGATTTTTGGATCTGAAGGTCGTTGCATTGTGAGTTATGATTTTTCTAGGACAACCAAAACGAGACAAAATATTATTTTCCAAGAATTTAATGATGACAGAGTCAGTGGCTTGCCTGCATGGTACAACGTCGATCCATTTTGTGAAATAGTCTGTGGCAGTGAGGATCCACCTGTGTTGGCTCGAGGAAGGAGGGTGTATCTCTCCAATAAAATCTAGGCCCCACTGTTGAAATGGAGATTCAACTGAGATGGGTTTTATGGGCAAAGGTAGGAACTTATTTTTACCTTCGAAAACTTGGCATTTATGGCATGAGGTGACTTTTTGATGTACATCAATGAACAATGTGGGCAAGTAAAAACCGGCTCTGAGAATTTTGTTAGTTGTATTCCTCCAGCTTAGATGCCCACCATAGTCTCCTGCATGGAAACCCTATAGAACCTTGTCAGCTTCGTATGTCAACAGGAAATTAAGCAAGATACCACTAGTATCATTCCAATAAAGGTTACCTTCTAAAATACAAAATTTCAATGCTTTCAGTTTAATAAATATGGCTTTGGTCTTAGTCAAACCAGGAGTAGCTTATAAGTTATGAAGTAAAAAAATGAGGTCTGCATACCAAGGAGAGTTTAAGAATACCTCTTTTACATTTGGATTCACCTTCTATTCCTACTCGTCAACTGCAGCCAAAAAATTAATGTCTAGAGCATGAAAATTGGATTCAGCCATTAGCTTAGCCAAACCCTGACCTTTGATCAGTTTAGTGGGTTTTATTTCAATGTCATATTCTAGAATAACTGCAATCCACTTTCCTCTCCTGCCATCTGGATTATCCTGAGTCAGAATATCCTTTACCACTACGTTTGGAATATAAGCAATTGTGTGGGAATGGAGAATATAGACTCTAAAATACTTTATGGCTTTTACGAGAGAAAAATATTTTTTCTCCATCAATGCAACATCTCTCAAAGATTTGCTGAAAAAGGCTATGGGTTGTTCATATCCTTCGATGTTTTTCTGCAATAGTACTATCGTGATGGTGTGTTTAGATGCAAAAGAGAAAAGGTAAAAGTGTTTAGTATAATCTGGGTTGATCAAAACTAGGGCTTGGGTGAGTGTGTCTTTCACCTACTCAAATAATTGTTTGGACTCAGTGTTCCATCCGATTTTTGTGTCTTTTCTCAACATATTTGTGATGTTCCTAAGAAGTTAGGCCAAGTTGGGTATGAATGTTTTGAGGAAATTTATTTTTCCAATGAATGATTGTATCTCTTTGATGTTCCTAGGTGTTCTACCTTCTGGATGGCTTCTATCCTATTGGGATCTATTTTAACTCCATCCTTAGAGATTATGTGTCCCAACAACTTACCTTCCTCTAAACCGAAAAGGATTTTCTTTGGATTCAATGAAATCCCAAAATTTCCTCACTTCTCAAACACGCATTTGAGATGCTGCAAGTGTTCCTCATTAGATTTGGAGTAGACAATCACATCATCCAAATATATGACTATAAATCCTCCAAGTTCGTCCAAAAAATAAATATCGATTTCTCTTTGGAAAGTGGCACCAGCGTTCATCAAGCCAAAGGGCATCTTCACATACATGAAGGTTCCCCAGGGTGTGGTAAAGGTTGTTTTCTCCTGATCATCTGGGTGAACACGAACCTGGTTATAACCTAAGAAATCGTCTAGTAAGGAGATCCTACTAGCCCCAACTACCTTTTGTAAGATGTGGTCCATCTTAGGCAAAGGGTAATTGTGTTTGAGGGAAACCTTGTTCAGATTTCTAAAATCAATGAAAAGCCTGATTTCACCAGTTTTCTTCCTGGTAGGAACCAGGTTAGAAACCCATTTGGAAAATCTCAAGGGGACTATAATTTTGGCATCATACATTTTTTTTATTTCCTTTTCTATCAGGGGAAGCAACTTGGGTTTGATTCTCTTAAGTTTCTACCTGAAAGGTTTGTGTTCTTTTTTTATTGGGATCTGATGTTGTATGATACTTGTGTCATAACATTTTAAGTCCTCATAACCCCAAGCAAACACATCTACATATTCCTTAAATAGTTCAATGAATTTGTGTTTTTCTCAGGGGGTAGAGATTTGGAACATTTTATCATCTTGGGTTTTTCTTCTGCTCCTATGTTACACTCTTCAACCTCTTTACCACTAGCTTCAATTTTTGGTTTTTTCACTACATCGTTAAAATCGAACAAGTCTTCTAGCGAAACTAAACCTCTGAGTAACACACTATTTTTCAACTGTAAAATACTAGACTCTACCTCATTTTCTTTAAATTCATCTGAGTCTACTTTATTTACACTACCATTTTCAAAAACAGATTTATTTACATTATCATCATCATTCTCTAAATCTATATTTGTACATTAGAAATCATTCTTACACTGTAGGAAGTCTTCCATTTGATCGTCATTCCCAAAGACCTGCCAGTATCTAATGTTGTATGGAATGGTTGGTCTGCACTTCACCTCTACTGTGTATTGGCAAGTGGGACAAAAAGGTATTTTTCATGTAGCTGTTGATGTGGCCAACCCGTATGCTAGCATTTTTTGTCCCTTGGGCATTACCTGCAAGTCAATTTTAGTAAAATATTGAAGGGCATTCAAAACATCATTCCTGTAAGCTCTAAGTCTGGGATGTTTAGCTACATACTCACCTTTAATTTTCTTAATAATCAATTCATAATCACCCCTTACCATAATATGTTTGGCACCAACCTTCTACAATAGTTTCAGGCCTAACATCAAAGCTTCGTACTCAGCTATGTTGTTAGTGCATTGGAAATTTAGTTTGTAAGAATGTCTCTCTGAATACCTCTATTTGTGATTATGCAAGCAAACTCCAGCTCCAACTCCCCCCTTGCTCACAGCTCCATCAAAATCCATGCTCCAAAAGTTTGTTGGCAGTTCCTCACTTTCCATAGTTGCAGTATTTCTTACCTTAGTGATTGTTTTATCTTCTTTCAGATCAGGTGTATCATCTTCCAGCTGAGTGATTTGTTCTTCCAAGTCACCATCATTGTACAAAATGAAATAATCTAGATCAGAGTGTGTAGAGTATAGTGGGCAGTTGTGTGGCTTTTCCTGATTGTTGACCATATATGTTGGTACAATTATTTGCATAATATATTACCAAACATAAATTATCAACCGAGATTCGTAATCAGTAGACTTGATGCACTATATGTGTTGATAATAGATACGTTCCTACGTCTGATGAGTATAGCTCAATCAAGAAACATAACACTCTATTTTCACACTTCAAAGATAACACTCTTCACGCAATTCAAAAATTAGAAAGAAAAACTCATAAACAAGCATATGATCTAAAGTTCTTGCTTAGAAGAAGGCATCCTTGTCAATGGAAGATAACAATTAAGGGAGTGTTGCATGACCTATTTCTTCAAATTTCTTCTTTTTCCTTAAGTTGTTAAAAATGATGCATTCGTTCTTTATCATTACCTATATATTTTAAGACCACCATTTCACAAGGATGATCAATTAAGTGATCTTTTTAATAGTATTTGAAACTGAATGTTAATTCCAAACTATTTTATTCATAGCTAATAATTCAACTTTTGACATTTTCCCTAAATTTTCTATGAAATATGGTTTCAATTAGTTATTAGGTCACACCACTCTTTTGTTTTTCATTATTTCTTGATATCGTCATCGAAGCAGTTGGTCCTTCATACTCTTGTATGCATTAAAAATTATATTTTAAACCTGAGTATGGATATATTTTTAACCCTGTTACGCACATGGATTCACTAGAAATATTCTTATACTTGAAGGAAATTTTCTTTTGTTCAATTAGAGTAGGATAGGTAAATAAATAAATAAATGTTGCACATAAGTACAATGCAATGTATCTTTCATATTTTTCATAGATGGTAATGTCAAAAGCTAACAAAGAAATCAGTTTAAGATCTTTTGTTCCTATAGTAGATTTTTTCTAAAAAGTTATGACAATTTTGTTTGGAATCTTATGAGAAGGGAATATCTTCATCCTCCAAATGCACACATAATAATGGAAGGGTTTCAAAAGTGGAGAAGGCATCCTTGTCAATGAAAGATAACAATTAAGGGAGTGATTCATGACCTATTTCTTCAAATTTCTTATTTTTCCTCAAGTTGTTAAAAATGATGCATTCGTACTTTATCATTACCTATCTATTTTAAGACCACCATTTCACAAGGATGATCAATTAAGTGATATTTTTAATAGTATTTGAAACTGAATGTTAATTCCAAACTATTTTATTCATAGCTAATAATTCAACTTTTGACATTTTCCCTAAATTTTTTGTTTGTAAGCATGAATAAAAATCTAGTTTTAATTAGTTCTATTGGTTTGTCTTTAGTAGATGTTCGCAACCCACTGAGAAGCCTTTTTTTTAGCATCTCACATTGTTTGCATGAGGCCATGAAAAACCTTAGGCATGGGGGAGTGGTTGTTGAAACCTTCATATTATTTTGCAACTTCTGTCGACGAGGCCAAATCAACATGTTCAGTGCTGGGATTTGATAGTCATTTCCAGAATTCTAGTACTGCATAATTGCATTCATCTGGTACTACAAACAATGTTTGCCTCTGCGTTCATTCGGTACTGTGGAGGAGGTCTACGTTATTTCTGAACTGAACCACAACCCTGCACTCATTCGGTACTCAGGTGATCTGGTATTGGTAATAAGGTGTTGGTAGCTCTAATCATATATTCAAGTTGTGTTGCTCGATTTAAGTACTAGGACATATAAATTCAACATTTTTCATTTTATTAAAGAAATTAGACTAATTATGTAGTGAACATATGGTTACTCTCAATCATTGCATGCTTCCTACCATGAAATTTTGAAAACCCTCGTATACATCTCCTCGTATAGAAATCATTCATCATGTCACTCTGTTTATGCCTTGTCCTGTGCTTAACATCGTTTTCACTTCAAGTAATTGGAGGTATGAGCTCATCTCTTCATGCTCTTTCTATCAAGGATCATGTAAGTCTGGTGTTGAATTGTTTTTACTCTCATGTGCATCTTCCTCCTACATTTCTACACTCAACCCTAAATGAATCATCCTTGCTATCCTTTAAGAATATATTTTCACATTTATCTCTATATTATAATGGGTGCACTTGTCTTATTACCTCATCATTTTGAAAAAGTGATTGCTAATTGAAATATCCATTGAAAAATGGTGACACAGTTATGTATAATACTAACCTAGTTGATTCAACAAGTTCTTATCCAAGCTTATTTTTACAAGTTTCTATTGGAGGTATTGATGAAAACCTCATGTGGTGGACCACCCTTGCAAAACCTCAATGAACTTGTATAAGAAACCTAATAGGATTAACTAGAGGGACCTCTTAGTTATTATCTGAGATGTTCCATTATACATTGAATAGCTGAGATTTAAGTTGAATGTGGATGATGTCACCCTTGGGATAATTGCAAACAATTAATTATGTGCCTAATAAATCTAAAACACTCTCGTACCACATGTCTTCCTTATACTCTAAAACTGTCAATGAGTAGTATACATAATTCTAAATATTTTGAGTAATATAATAAAAAGGAACTATCAAGATGTACAAGTAAACCCACTGGGTCGGTACTGAATAGGCCTGCTGGAAGTGGGGCCATCCTTGTATGGTACTAAGGTAAACCCGTCGGGGTACTACACAGGCCTGCTGGCAGCGGGGCTATGTCGGGTTAAGGGAGTTGAAAAACATAAAGTGGCACACTTAATACTGAACAAAAACCCTTGGGTATCATTCTGAAGCATTATCAAGTCAAGGCTAGGAAATGACTTTTATATCTCTCAGATGATGTTCTTAAAAACCTTCAAGTATCCACTTTAGAGTTCTATCTTTAAAATAAATAAGTTTGCATGAGAAGTGGGACCCTTAGTATATGTAATTCACCTTACCTAAACAAGAAGAGCTTCATCTCTAAAAACTTGGATAAGAAACGAGTTAATCATCTTGGGATGTATTCTCTTATGTGTTTCTCTCTTCAAATGAGCTCTAAAACTATTCTATATCACTTTTACTTTAAAAGGTAATCTATCCAGGGAGGCCTATTAGTCAAAGTCATTTTGAAAACTCTTGGCCACTTTCCAATAATCATATTAGAGTCACATTCAACCCTTTCTCCTAACTTTGATCGAAAACAGATTGCATAAGAGGTAACTTATGATTAAAGCATGGTTTGTTTAGTTTTCTTGAGTTAAAACGATTAAATGTTTGATTTTGCATGATCCTAATCATTTGACTCTTAAGAAGCATTGATATGGTACTTATTGGGTGTCTAATCTAGCACCATCACCTGTTTTGTGCTAATCCGGTACTCATGGCTACAACTGTGTTAATTCGGTACTAAAACCCTACCTACAGGATTCTAGTACCAACATTCCGGTACTGGTTTTGTTACCTCAATTTTCGGGCCAATGAATATGAATCTCAAAATATGGGGACATGGGTTTTTTCCAACAATTTGTTTTCATGCATACTTGTGGTCTAGAATCTCCAGATCACACACGTGTGGACCTCTAGAGCAGGGGGAATGATTCAGCCTAAAAATCGTCAAATATTTCTAAACTTTCATATTGCCCCTTGCGTTTCGTGCAGCTGGAAGAATATCTTACAAAACCATCCACTGGGTGTTTATAAACTGTATACATATACACAACCCATAAATAGTTTCTCAAAATTCATAACAGATAGAGAGATATTGAAGGCTCCTTAACCCGAATTTGTGATATTTGGTGAAAAACCCAGATTTTGTGCATAAACAGTTTGAACGAATTCTAAGTTGGGGGATTTGTTCTGATCCATCCCCATTGAATTTCCTTGTATAAATATGAAGGAAGGAGTACTTAGAGGGAAGGAATTGTTATGTTGTACTACTAGTTCTTGAAGGAAGGGAATTCCATATTGTTATGTTGATGTATTGGCTTCTGAACATTTTTTTTATGTCTCTTTGTTGGAAAGTAATATGAATTGCAGTTGTTGATCTTGTGCATTTTGGGAACCTACTATCTTGCGAGTTTTTCCAGCTTCCATGTTGGAATCTGTAAGGGCCCATCATTCTAATGTGGTAAGCTTGTTGTAAAATATAGCTTAGTTTTTATTCTTGTACATGTTTGTTTTAGTCTTGTACCTATGTAATGCTTGTTCTTAGCTTGAATTCTTATCTGAATTAGAAATATTCTGAATGTAAGTGGTGAAGTGTGAGTAGTGTTCAGTGTGTTATTGTTGGTATAACAAATCTGGTGCACCATAGTTTTAGGAATTTTATTTAGCTTGTTGTCAGAAATATGCATGATAGGATAGGTTTAACAATCTTTCAAGTGTGATTATTTACATTTATGAATCTGAGTTTATTTTCAGAATTTGTTGAGAGTTGTAACATGCATTATCCAAGGAGCCATTCAAGAATTCCATCTCTTGTATTACATGAACTAGTAAATGGGTTATGCTCCTAGTATATAAGCTATACAGTTCTTTTTCAAGGCTGTGAGATTTTACTGAGTGTGAGGAATTAGATATGGATTGCTTGCAAGTTATTATTGAATTAAGTTGTTACAGAAAATGAGATTAGATCTCCATCTCTCACCCTGCATGCACCTACAATGGAGTGTCTTCCTCTACCTGATATTTCTTCTAAAATTGATTGATGCTTTCTTTTGAGAATATGCATCATGTTAATTGTTGTTAGTTTAGTTTCTCTAGGAGATAGAATCAAAGTTCATATTTTCCTTTCATGAGCCATCAATGAACAGGTCCATCACCTAAGCAAGAACTTTAGATCATATGCGTGTTTATGAGTTTTTCTTTCTAATTTTTTAATTGCGTGAAGAGTGTTATCTTTGAAGTGTGAAAATAGAGTGTTATGTTTCTTGATTGAGCTATACTCATCAGACATAGGAACCTATCTGTTATCGGCACATATAGTGCATCAAATATACTGATTATGAATCCCGGTTGATAATTTATGTTTGGTAATATATTATGCAAATAATTGTACCAACGTTTTGGCACCGTTTTCGGGGAGTTGTAAATGATAATAGGTAGTATTTGGATTAGATTGCTTTAATGGTTTTGGATTGGTTTTATGGATGACCTAAGGGTAGAGAGAAGACAGTCAGACATGCAGGAAGAGCCCACACATCCACTTTGGTGGGGTTTCTCCAAAGTTAGGTTGTCCTCTCTTTTTTTAATGCAAGTGTGTTTTTACTTCCTTTATGCAAAATTGTGTTTTCATGATGGGCTAACTTGTGCGAACAGATAACCTGGTGATAGCAGGATCCTAGTAATGCAAGGAGTTCAAGTTTGGTGTGTTTTATTGCAAACAGTTTCAATTTATTATTTTTAAGATTCAAATATTTTATGATAAATCATGTTTGGGGTGTCGTAAGAACCCCCGAGTACTAAGTTGTGTTGTGAGACAGGGATCATCAACCAACTAGAGTAATTCAAGGATGATAAAGAGATTGAAGAATGTTCCTCCAAAAACTTTCCCACATTCTAGCAGCAGTTGGGATATCCACCTCTTAGGAAGAGCATATCTTGACAGTAGTCAAGAATTTAGTTGTCTCTCCACAACAAGATTTAGAAGTCCCTTCGGATTCCTATTGTCAATTTGTTGAGGAGACTCAAGAATCATGGATAGAATTCAATGGAGAGAAACCATTGGAACCTAAGATCGAGGAGTTCTTAGCATGCCTCTCAACAGACCCTGTATGTACCCCAAAGACCAATCATCTTGAAGAAGACAATCTGCATAGCATGGAAAAGGAGGGTGTGTTGTGTGACCTAAACAAAGAAGAGAAATGAGAATATCTTGATCATATTGAAATATGGTTTAAATTAGTTATTAGGTCACACCACTCTTTTATTTTTCATTATTTATTGATCTCATCATCGAAGCATATGGTCCTTCATAATCTCATATGCATTAAAAGTTATATTTTAAACTCGAGTATGGATATATTTCTAACCCTGTTACGCACATGGCTTCACTAGAAGTATTATTATACTTGAAGGCCATTTTATTTTGTTCAATTAGAGTAGGATAGGTAAATAAATAAATAAATGTTTCACATAAGTACAATGCAATGTATCTTTCATATTTTTCATAGATGGGAATGTCAAAAGATAACAAAGAAATCAGTTTAAGATCTTTTATTCCTATAGTAGATTTTTTTCTAAAAATTTATGATTATTTTGTTTGGAATCTTATGAGAAGGGAATCTCTTCATCCTCCGAATGCACACATAATAATGGAAGGGTTTCAAAAGAGGATAAGGAATCCTTATCAATGGAAGATAACAATTAAGGGAGTGGTTCATGACCTATTTCTTCAAATTTCTTCTTTTCCCTTAAGTTGTTAAAAATGATGCATTCATGCTTTATCATTACCTATCTATTTTAAGACCACCATTTCACAAGGATGTTCAATTAAGTGATCTTTTTAATAGTATTTGAAACTGAATGTTAATTCCAAACTATTTTATTCATATCTAATAATTCAACTTTTGACATTTTCCCTAAATTTACTGTTTGTAAGCATGAATAAAAATCTAGTTTTAATTGGTTCTATTGGTTTGTTTTTAGCAGATGTTCGCAAACCTCTGAGAAGAATTTTTTTTAGCATCTCACATTGTTTGCATGAGGCCATGAAAAACCTTAGGCATGGGGGAGTGGTTGTTGAAACCTTCATATTCTTTTGCAACTTCCATCGGTGAGGAAAAATCAACATGTTTAGTGATGGGATTTGATAGTCATTTCCAGAATTCTGGTACTGCATAATTGCGTTCATCCGGTACTACAAACAATGTTTTCCTTTGTGTTCATTTAATATTGTGGAGGAGGTCTACGTTATTTCGATATTGAACCACAACCCTATGCTCATCCGGTACTCAGGTGATCCGGTATTGGTAATAAGGTGTTGGTATCTCTAATCATATATTCAAGTTTTGTTGCTCGATTTAAGTACTAGGACATATAAATTCAACATTTTTCATTTTATTAAGGAAATTAGACTAATTATCCAGTAAACATATGGTTACTCTCAATCATTTCACGCTCCCTACCATGAATTTCTTCCATCCCTCGTATACATCTCCTCGTATAGAAATCATTCATCCTGTCACTTTGTTTCTGCCTTGTTCTGTGCTTAACATCATTTTCACTTCAGGTAATTGGAGGTATGAGCTAATCTCTTCATGCTCTTTCTATCAAGGATCATGTAAGTCTGGTGTTAAATTGTTTTTACTCTCATGTGCATCTTCCTCTTACATTTCTACACTCAACCCTAAATGAATCATCCTTGTTATCCTTTAAGAAGATATTTTCACATTTAGCTCTAAATGATAATGGGTGCACTTGTCTTATTACCTCATCATTTTGAAAAAGTGATTGCTAATTGAAATATCCATTGCAAAGTGGTGACACTATTATGTATAATACTAACCTAGTTGATTCAACAAGTTCTTATCCAAGTTTATCTTTACAAATTTCTCTTGGACGTATTGATGAAAACCTCATGTGGTGGACCGCCCTTGAAAAACGTCAATGAACTTGTATGAGAACCCTAATAGGATTAACTCGAGGGACCTCTTAGTCATTATCCAATATGTTCCATTATACATTGAATAGCTGATATTTAAGTTGCATGTGGATGATGTCACCCTTGGGATAATTGCAAACAATTAATTATGTGCCTAATAACTGTAAAACACTCTCGTACCACCTGCCTTCCTTATACCCTAAAACTGTCAATGAGCAGTATACATAATTCTAAATCTTTTAAGTAATATAATAAAATCGAAGTATCAGGAAGTACAAGTAAACCCGTTGGGCTACTGAATAGGCCTGCTGATAGCAGGGCCATGCTTGTATGGTACTAAGGTAAACCCGTCAGGGTACTGAACAGGCCTTCTCACAGCGAGGCTATGTCAGGTAAAGGGAGTTGAAAAACATAAAGTGGCACACTTAAAATTGAACAACAACCCTTGGGTCTCATTCTGAAGAATTATCAAATCAAGGCTAGGAAATGACCTTTATATCTCTCCGATGATATTCTTAAGAACCTTCAAGTATCCACTTTAGAGTTCTATCTTTAAAATAAATAGGTTTGCATGAGAAGTGGGACCCTCGGTATATGTAATTCACCTTACCTAAAAAAGAAGAGCTTCATCTCTAAAAACTTAGATAAGAAACGAGTTAATCATCTTGGGATTTATTCTCTTATGTGTTCCTCTCTTCAAATGAGATCTAAAACTATTCTATATCACTTTTACTTGAAAAGGTAATCTATCCAGGGAGGCCTATCAGTCAAAGTCATTTTGAAAACTCTTGGCCACTTTCCAATAATCATATTAGAGTCACAGTCAACCCTTTCTCCTAACTTTGATCAAAAACAGATTGGATAAGACTTAACTTTAGGGATTTCTTTATTGAGTGAAGAGTATCATCAATTGTGAAATTTTGAAGATCATTGTTGCATGAGGACATGCAATGACTTAAGCATGGGGGAATGTTGAGTCTCCATTTCGACACTTCTAATACCCTCTATTACCCCCTATCCGAGCCTATTTTACCTATGTTATGAGTATAAACTTGATTGTTACCTCCATAGATACACTTAATGACCTTGTTCATGTGCATAAGAGGTAACTTATGATTAAAGCATGGTTTGTTTAGTTTTCTTGAGTTAAAATGATTAAATGTTTGATTTTGCATGATCCTAATCATTTGAATCTTAAGCAGCATTGATATGGTACATTTTGGGTGTCTAATCTGGCACCAGTACCTATTTTGTGCTAATCCGGTACTCATGGCGACAACAATGCTAATCCGGTACTAAAACCCTACCTATAGGATTCTAGTACCAACATTTCGGTACTAGTTTTGTTACCTTGATTTTCGGGTCGATGAAGATGAATATGAAAATATGGGGACATGGGTTTTGTCCATCAATTTGTTTTCATGCAGAATCATGGTCCAGAATCTCTAGATCGCACACCGGTGGAGATCCATCTCAGGGGGAACGATTCAGCCTAAAAATCGTCAAATATTTCTATACTATCATATTGCGCCTTGAGTTTCATGTAGCTGGAAGAATATCTTACAAAACCATCCAATGGGTATTTAGAAACTATATCCATCTACACAACCCATATATAGTTTCTCAAAATTCATAATGGATAGAGAGATATCGAAGGCACCTTAGCATGAATTTGTGATATTTGGTGAAAAACCCAGATTTTGTGCATAAACAGTTTGAATGAATTCTAAGTTGGGGGATTTGTTCTGATCCATCCTCATTGAATTTCCTTGTATAAATATGAAGGAAGGAGTACTGAGAGGGGAGGAATTTTTATGTTGTACTACTGGTTCTTGAAGAAAGGGAATTCCAAATTGTTATGTTGATGTATTGGCTTGTGAACATATATTTTCTATAAGTCTCTTTGTTGGAAAGTAATATGAATTACAGTTGTTGATCTTGCGCATTTTTGGAACTTACTATCTTGTGAGTTTTTCCATCTTCCATGTTGGAATCGGTAAGGGCCCACCATTCTAACGTGGTAATCTTATTGTAAAATATAGCTTAGTTTTTATTCTTGTACATGTTTGTTTTATTCATGTACCTATGTAATGCTTATTGTTAGCCTGATTTCTTATCTGAATTAGAAATATTCTTAATGTAAGTGGTTAAGTGTGAGTAGTGTTGTAGCGCACCCGTTCAGCTACCATGGCTTAATCACTCTTAAAAGGAAACTTTAACACCACATGGTACATAACTCATACAGGTATTATATAATCCACATGCATTTAAACAAATAAACACATTCTACACAGAGTATTCATATGAGTTACTTCCATAATTAACAATCAATAGTGTTTCATACTAATTCATACACACAACGAAAATCATGATAACATAAACAGTAGAGTCATGCAAAAACATGATTAAAACATAATCAGATACTTATCTTTTAATAGTGGTAGAATCCACCAACCAAGTGCAGGCCTTCCACGAACCTCCCAGCCTTAGACCACACTGCTCATCAGCTCAGCAGTGAGTCACCCCCGAGCTGGGACTAAGATCTACCCCGAGACAATGAATCCTAGGTTAGGCTGAGGTTACAGGGAAAACAACACACAGCCACAGGAAGGAATTCTCTCCCAGGAACCACCCACACTCACTGCCCACAGTCCCTCATTCTCCAGATGTATGTTCCTCCCCAGGAGGATAAACCTTCTCTATCACCTGGACAGTCCTTCGGCTACTAACCTCCCTTGCCTTGGGTTACAACAACAGGACGGACTGGAAGTGTCCAGGCTCTGTGGTAGCTATAGGGTTCCTTCCAGGAGTTGTCTCCTTCCTCTGCGCACTCTCTCGCCTGGAGAGAATCGCTCACATGTCAACAAACCTCCCACACAGTCCAGCATTGCATGGCCACACAACCAACGGAAAAATAGACACGGCTTTTTCCATAGGCTCAACAATGGAAAAATGGCTCAGGGTCACGGCTTTGGGATAGAGATCTCATGCACAGGCTTGATCCTAGGCAGTGGATGCACACGGATTCTCCAGACACAACACGGGATTTTTCCATTCAAACCAAGGTGAAATCGGCTCTTTCTGAATCGATCATAGGCCTCTGGTTCAGTACGGAGGTATACACGGGTTTTTCAGCTCAGAAAGTGTACGAGGTTTTTCTGTAGAGCTCGGGTCATTCCTACTACTCAGAGCCCGTACACCCTCAGGCAATCCGCTCGAATGAGAGAGTGAACCCCCTTCATGGTCCACCCAAACTATTTTATTCGCATGCACCAGGGTCGACACTTGTTGCCCTGGAGACTGCATGCATTCCACCAACATGCATCACCTTCCCTTGGTCAGGAACTTAGGATAAAAAATATAAATGGCACATGTTCTTTTGGAATAATAATAAAATATTATTCCTAGGCTTAAGCCCCCCCCTAAGCTAAACACTTAGCCCCTTTTCCCACCTTCCAGCCCCTAATCCCTTTCCTTCTCTGTGGAAACCCAATCCCCATTCACTCATTCATCATGGTCGGTCTACACCTGGTGGTGTTTACAATTTTATTAAATGTTTTTGCATATATACAAGTACAAAATCAGGCCCTTGGCCTCCAACCCTTAGGCTCTCTGGCCTAATAATCACATAACCCCACCGGCTTATACAAACTTGGCTCACCAGACTATAACACATATTTACAATTCATTTCATACATAAGATTTACAATTGGGCTTGGCCTTGGGGACATTACAATCCCCCTCCCTTATTTTTGTACTGTCCTCAGTGCAACTTACACTGTCTCGGCAAGCCTTTCAAAATTTTCAAAAAGATGCGGGTACTCTGCCCGCATAACTTCTTCATGCTCCCATGTCACGTCCTCAGGACCGTACCAGGTCCACTAAACCTTTATAAGCTCTATGGTTCTATTCCAGAGCTATTTTCTTTTCCTGTCCAATATGTGCACAGGATGCACTTGCAGGACAC
>SNQJ01S0003717.1:192472-208906 GCA_010110895.2 Picea sitchensis | reverse complement strand
CTGTCTTATTGCAACATCAAGTTATATTCATCACATTGTGACGGTGAGAAATGTTCGTCTCATTGTGACATCAAGTTATGTTCGTCACATTGCAACGTCGAGAAATGTTCGTCACATTGCGACGTCGAAAAATGTTCGTCTCATTGCAATGTTGATCATGTTTTGTTCGTCACATTGCGACATGAGGTTTTCTTCGTGACATTGTGACATGAGTTCTTGTTCGTGACATTGCGACATCTGGTTATATTCCTCACATTGTGACATTGTAACGGCCCCATCGTTATGTCTACAAGCGAAACAATAGTGCATTTTTTTTTTTGAAACAGGGGAACAATGACGATTACAGCTAGACGACACAACTGACAGTGAGCACCACACCCGTAGAACAAACAACAACAATTAAGACTCCACACACATGCATAAGGGAAACTGGGAGAAACAGGGGTAGAACAACAAGAAGGACGACTACCCGCCCGACACAAACATGACAACGGAAACAAGCTAAGGGACAACCTCCACCATCCCGATGCAATGGCCTCGACAAACAGTAACTGGAACCTCGATGGTGCGCAACCAAGCACATGTCGGCATTACAACCCGAATGCCAATACTACACTGATCGCGAACCATGGCCGCACGGGGTAGCACAGAACTCGGCACCGTTATACTTTGCCTCTATCCCTTAGGGTGCAAAATGATCCTCTCAACTGGGATCAGTCTGTCGCCACACGAAAGGCGTGACAACAACCATGGCGCAACCACAAACGATACCCTCAATCCCGCTTAAATCAACGTGCAAGGAGACAAGTTCACTAACTAAACCCCTCACGACTGACCCTAGCCCCCAATTGACAAGTCAACCAAATGACGATGACACGAGGAGATCTGAATACCATAACAGTCGTACATCACTAGAGATTCTTAGAACCGCATAAGTCAGGTGTTCTGTCAACTGATCCTGCTTTACCCAAGAAGGAATAACTACTCGTTTGGTTTTCACTTGCAAAGGAGAAAAAGCATAAGCACCATCATGATCATTAAAATCACTAGCGTAAAGAAGAGGGTGAATATGAATTACTCCCAGTTCGCAAGGTGAGAGGTATATCTCTAGCAGGTTCTGGGTAATCCTTGATGACACCTTGCCCACCCAAAACTTACAATATAAAAACTTATTCAACAGTTCCATGTAAAACATTTCCAAAACCAAAGGTTTATGGTGTTTATAATTGTCTTGGCGCTACAAAAATCGATAGAACCATCACAACAAGGATTAACCTTAGTATTAAAGACTAACCTTAAACATTACTGAAGGAACCCTCCCATGTAAGCATTCACTTTAAATATAAAAATTTAACCTTAAAAGATTTGATTTATCAAACCCATGTAAGCATTAGCTTTAAMATTAATCATTAACCTTCGAACACTACCRCCGCCCCAAGAAACGTTGTCATGCAGCCAGCTTACCACGCCCTTTTGCCACCACATCAATGATGCAGTCACCAAATGGAACTTACTGTYTAAAGGGTGCATTCACACAGTCCAAAAAYGAAATTTCATGGTATAYATAAATACCATRCCYAGTTTCCCATTACATAGTCAATGGATGCRYCGTTTAAATAGGCGAATGCACAATCACCTGTCCCCAAGACATCAAYAGATTTCATGGTCTAACCTTCTACTGGAAACGCCGACTAAAATCAGCTGGAACCGCAGATAAAAAGGGTAACAATTTACACAAAAGTAAATGTAATTAACTTGCATTCCAAGAATGGAATTATCACCATCTAAAGAATTCTCTCTGCAGGAGTTGACGGTAGAAGGAATCGATATCCTGGCTCGCCGTCCAAGCATGGGTGAAAAAGTAAAATTTCGCAGCCCAAGATAGTTGGGATGCCCCAAGGAGAATCCGTTGTGCTGTTAAAAGAGTACGCAACAGTAAACCCTGTGAAGGTAAACACCAGTCGTTAAAAACGATCTCCAAAAGACAAAGGTGTAAAGGCAGGTTTACTGTCGCTGTCCAGCAGTTTGAAACTCGGTCTTCCGTAGGAAACTCGCCATCTCATAAAGGCAATTCACAGTCTTAAAATAATGGCAAAATTCATGTCCATTCTACAACAATACACATAACACATTTTAATGGCAATTCGTGTCCATTCTACAGCAATACACATACCACATTTTAATGGAGATTCGTGTCCACTCTACAGCAATACGCAAACCACATTTTAATGGAAATTCGTGGTCATTAAAGCAACATTATAGTCATCTTAAAATGAGCAAAAATGTTGTACAGAGCCACACTAGAAGGGAATTCATTGCTATCATCCTTAAAATAAGAAAATCATTGTACAACCCACCAGAAGTACAGGAATATAAATGATTATTGGTAAGAGGTAAAGAGCAGTCAGACCATTCAATAAAAGAAGATGTTATGGTTCGATTCAATAGCATAGAAGTTAACAATTTCACTGTAATTATGTGTATTGCTGAGTTAAACGACATGYTGTCAACATAATTTTAAAAAYAGGCATATGTATCGAAGCATTGTACACACTGCTATATCAATTGTTGTAATTAAAAAACCTCCATTAGTCTAATAACACAATCATTCGCACAGCAAAAACAGAGTCTAATATTACGGTAACCTCTGGGTAAGTAATACAAAAAGTCGGTGAATATCACCAGAATTCGCTGACCCATCTTTTAACTGAAAAAATATTGCTGAAAAAAAAAGATTGTGAATACAACAGTGGAAGTAAAATCACTGGCTGTCATTCAAGTATACCAGGAAGGCTGAGATTGTCTTCAATAAATTAAGGTTCGGAAAAATGCCGAGATTTAAAGCCATTGATACCTGGAGACACAGAGTAAAATCGTAGAGTAAAGGCAATCCAGAAGTGAGGAAAAAAACACAATAAATCGCCAGGAGAAGCATTAAAAACTCAGTCTTAAATCATTGCCAGAAAGGGTATTAAAAAACTGAGGTACTTCGCCAGGAATGCATCAAACGCAGGGATCAAACATAGAATATAAAAGCGGTTCACCAAGGGAAGGGTAATACAATCACCAAGGAAATCGATCGCAACAAGGCGCAATGACCATCAATCAACCAAGATCAATTACAAGGGGTAGATGGCTGGCAAGAACCTCCTTCGCTTGACATCCACGCACAGGAAAGCAGGGCGTTGAGATCCATAGGTCTATTAACGCCGAAGCGATGACCATAGCCTCCTGGCCGACTGCTCAGGCGAGGACTCGCGAGCTAGGGACAAAAGGAAAAACAATCGCATGGGTCATAGTCAAATGCCACAAGGCTTTCAATTCATGCGGGGAACGAAGGCCATGGGAGTCAACAATCATCGAGCTAGGCTAAGAAAAGTTTCATTCAACAAATTTTAAAAATAACTCAGTTTACTTCTTCATTAAATACGCAGATAAAAACATAAGTCCTAATACAATCTATCATACACAAATGAAGAGAGTGTACTGTTGCCTGATCGCCCACTTAGAGTGTTGTCTGCGCGCTCCGCCCCAAGTGTCATCCGCGAGCTCTGTGCAACTCCCACTTACCGACCAATGAGACTTGACCGGTACCTCCTAGCCAATGCTAGGGGTACTCTTATTCCCCCTTAGCCCCCCGAGCCGCAAAGGGGCCACACACTCACTATCCATAGATTTCGACTAGCTCTCAGCTCGCCTCGCAAGGTCGAGCTACCACTCCTCACCGAGCTGGGTATCCCAACTCCCATAAGTAAATCAGGCAAGTAGATATTTCTACAGCGTAACGTTACGCAAACAGAAGATCCCCTCCATCCTTCATTATATAGAGTTTCGAACTTCCTTTCTTTCCTAAAATCTCATTTAATTAAAAATTTTAAAAATAAATTCCTAAAAATTCTTCTTTGTACAAGTGTCCCCCATCCCCTACATTCCTCCATTAATTAATTTCTTTAATTAATTAATTATCTTATTTCCCTCACCCACCTAGAGTTACTCCTAGAATCACTCCTAGGTGTCCCCAAATTCCTTTACAGGTTTTAAAGGCTTTCCCTATTATTAAATTGCTAAATTAGTTTAAATTAGAAAGCTCCTAAATGGCAGATTCTTTACTAAGTTGACTTTCCTCTTTTTCCCTTAAGTTCCCCTTTTTCCCTTTTTATGTTTACCTCTTTTCCTAGTTTCAAAAAATTTTAGATTTTCCCTCCTTCCCCTTTTTACTTAGAACTCAAAATGGCAGGTGTGGAAATTAACCCTTTTTCCCTTTTCTTATTTAATTAGTATATTTTAATTTATCAAGGTAATAAAGCAATTAATTCCCTTTTTAAATTTTAATCCAACAGATTTTTTTGAAACAATTTATTTCTTACTCCCTTCATGTTACAAGATTTAACAAAGATCATAATTATTATTCATGTGGTTATTTTTATTTTTATTTTTTTTATTATTATTTTTATTATTATTATTATTATTTTGAGAGATCAAATTTTACCAGTAGCATAGTTTAGACTTAAACCTTAAATTTTCGTATTGGATGACATTTAATTAGGGAATTTGTTTTTAAAAATACTTAACACATTATTCGTCCTAGGGCCATATAGGTTCATTCCTCCATCATCAACAACACGATGTGCCCTTTAGGACGCACTAGGTGCTCCAAGGGTGCCACTCGCCTCATCTGTTCCCTTGCATGACATGCCCTTCAGGACGCACTATGTGCTCCAAGGGTGCCACTCGCCTCTTGACTGACTTGGTAGACATAAAAAACCCCTCGAGTCAACACTCCACCAGGTGAACTTGTGGGAGACTAAGGGCCTCTAAGGAATAAGGCCCCTGCCTTATTGCGCGCCCCTTAGAATCATTGTGAGTGACTGTCGTAGTCTGCCCTCACGACATCGTGGGTCCTCTTGAACTAGGTAATTGTTAAACTACAGTTTGAGCCACGACGAGAGTGCTAGTAGGCTGTGGCAGGGCTGCTGTCCACACCTCTCCCTCAACATCTCTGGTAGTCGTGCGTGACCCCTTTACTCCACATGTGAGTCTGGTCGGCAAGCTATAATCAGCCTGCATCATCAACAAATCATGTTAGAACATATCCATATCCTATCATCTAATCAGATGCACTAATATCATAGTAAAACAATCAAACCCCAATGGTACACTCCCTGACTCGATTTGGAGTCCAAGGGGTTCCATTGATGCCTCTGCATCCTTGAGGTCCAAAATCCTGCACACTCAGTAAACCGAGTCAATAGCACCTGTTTATGTCCATGCAGTAAAACAACATGTCATCAACCCCTAACGCCTCATAATCAAAATCAAAAGTTTTAATAGCATAATAATCTGGATCACTTGCGAGTAAGTGTCCTCAAAGAATAAGTTCTCTCAGTGCGCCAGAGCGGGATGTTACATACACCCCCTCTTGGTCTAAACTTCATCCCAAAGTTTCATGGTAAAGAGTCGAATAAGTGTATCAAAATGTCATAAGTCTATCTGTCAAACAAAAATGTAAACTGTTGGCGCATAACATATGCGTCCTCTGAGGTCGTCGAGTGCAGACTATAGTTATCCCACTGGACCTTGACCTAGTCTACTGTTTGATTCCGTAGCTGTCGAATGCGATGATCCAGGATGCGGATCGGCTCAGCCATGAGTGCACCCTCGTATGACACCCGCAAGGTGCTCAAGTCAAATCATGTGAAGGATCACTAATATAATGTCTAAAAACAGATACATGAAAAACATTGTGCATACGCCTCAAAGAATTAGGCAAGGCTAGTCGATAGGCCACGGGTCCCTTTCTCTCCACAATATCTAAAGTTCCCAAGAACCTAAGAGAGAGTTTAGCTCCCTTCCCAAACTTGATCGAACTCTTATGCTTTTTAACCCGCAAGAAGAATCGATCTCCAACCTCGTAACTACAGTCGACATTGTGCGCATCGGCATAACTCTTCTGTCGATCCTGTGCTTCTTTAATCCTATGTCTTATTGTTTGCATTTGCTCTTCCATTTCTTGGATCGCTTCTGGTCCCACTAGGACCCTATTCTCAAGTCAATCCCAACTCAAAGGCGTCTGACATGGTCACCCGTAAAGAAACTCGAAAGGCGTCATCTTAATGGTGCTCTGATAAATGTTGTTGTAAGTGAAATCCACTAGTGGCAAGAATTCTTTCCAATGATTTTGTTGATCCATCACGTACATGCGCAACATGTCCTCCAAGGTCTAGTTCATTCGTTTGGTCTGCTTGTCAGTCTCAGGGTGATATACAGTACTAAAGTTAAGTTGGGTTCCCAAGGCCTCTTGGAAACTCATCCAAAACCATCCAGTAAACATTGATCCTCGATTGAATATAATCCTCTTAGGCACGCCATGCAGCCTCACAATCTCGCTGATGAAAACTCTAACTATGTTAGGTGCCTAATACGTCATACGCACAGGAATAAAGTGAGCACTCTTTGTCAGAGTGTCTACTACTACGAAAATCGAGTCATGTCTCCTTGGCGTCAGTGGAAATCCAACAATAAAATCCATCGAAATAACCTCCCATTTCGATTCCAGAATAGCGTGTGGTTGTAGTAATCCTGCTGGGTGTCTATGTTCAGCCTTTACCTGCTGACATTCTAGACATCTGGCCACATAGTTGACTATGTCTTCCTTCATTCCCTTCCAGAAGAATAAAGGTTTAAGGTCTTCCCTCTTCTTCGTGACTCCCGGGTGAGCCATGTAAACTGCTCTATGAGCCTCGCTCAGGATCAACATCCTCAACTCGTCGTTCGACGGTACGTAGATCCGATTTTTAAACCTCAATAAACCATCGCTATCAAATGAAAATCCTTCAAATCGTGGTACCATCATTGTGTTTTTCTCGATAAAACCTTCAACCTCTTTGTACCAGTCATCGTCTCATTGTAAAGTTAGAATCCTTCCATGTAGATTCGTTTAAAGAGGCAGCACCGAAAAGATGCGTAGTCTTCGACTCAATTCATCCACCACTTGGTTCACTGTTCCTTTTATGTAAGTAATCTCAAAGTCATACTCTCTAAGCAATTCCAACCAACGTC
The DNA here is from genome assembly GCA_010110895.2 of Picea sitchensis. Classification (NCBI taxonomy): domain Eukaryota; kingdom Viridiplantae; phylum Streptophyta; class Pinopsida; order Pinales; family Pinaceae; genus Picea; species Picea sitchensis. The sequence goes on along the minus strand of SNQJ01S0003717.1, from coordinate 201,847 downwards.
GTTGTCGCACGTTCAGGTCGCTTTGCGCAAATATGTGTTGTAGTCCATAGTGGTCAGTCTTTAGATCAAACTTTCATCCAACAAGGTAGTGTCTCCAAAGCTTCAAGGCATAAACGATGGCTAACAACTCCAAATCGTGCGTCACGTAGTTCTCCTCATGCCTTCTAAGTTTCCTCGAAATGTAAGTGATCACTCATCCGTCTTGCATCAAGACTCTGCCTAAGCCTTCCTTGGATGCGCCAGTGCATACCAAGAAGTCTGCATCCATGTCCGAGACCGTTAGTATAGGTGATGTTGTCAACAAATCCTTGAGCCTCCAAAATGCTTCCGCGAATTTCTCGGTCCAACTAACTTCTTGTTTTTCTTCTGCAATTCCGTGATCAGATTTGCTATCTTCGAAAATCCCTCGATGAACCGTCGATATTATCTTGTTGAACCCATGAAGATACACACTTTCGCGACATTTGTCGGCGCAGGCCATTCCATGATAGCCTCGACCTTTTCTAGATCCACTACGATGCCTTGCTAGAGATGACATGCCCTAAGTAGTGAATCTTCGATTGATAAAATGAAAATTTGAAAAAATTCACATACAATTTGTTCTCTCACAAACACTGTAGTACCAAGCGCAAGTGCTCGTCATGCTCCTTCCTCGTCCAAGAGTAGATCAAAATATCATCAATGAATACTTGGACGAACTCGTCCAAGTACGCGCGGAACACCTCGTTCATCAAACCCATAAATACTCCTAGGGCGTTTGTCAATCCAAATGGTAAAACAGTAAACTCATAATGTCCAAACCTCATCTTAAAGGTGATCTTAGGGACATCATCCTCCTTGATCCATAACTGGTGATACTCTGATCGCAAATCGATCTTGGAGAACACCGTCACACCCTTCATTTGATCGAATAGATCATCAATCCTCGGCAACGGATATTGATTCTTGATCGTGGCCTTGTTCAATTGATGGTAGTCAATGCAGAGCCTCCACAACCCATCCTTCTTTCGTATGAAAATAACAAGTGCACCCCACGGTGACACACTAGGATGTATCAATCCCAGTTCCAACAATTCCTTTAGTTGCATTCTTAACTCTTGTAATTCTAGGGTCGACATCCGATAAGGCCTTCTCTCTATCGGTTCAGTTCCCAGTTTTAGGTCTATAGTAAACTCCAATTCCCTCTCTGGCGACATCCCTGGTAACTCCTCCGGAAATACGTTCACAAACTCTCTCACCACCAGAAGGGGTTCTAAACCTTCCGCTAATCCCTTCTCATTTAACGCAAGGATTTCATAAAACTTGCACCCCTTGTGCATGCTCTTCCGTAGCTGTAAGGAAGAGATGAACCTCAGGGAAACTCCCTGGTTCTGTCCTACAATCACAAGTCCTTGTCCTTCATCATCGACCAAGCTCAACTATTTCATCTTACAGTGGAGTATCGCCTCATGCGATTCCAACCAATCCATACTGATCAGGACGTCATAAGATCCGAAGATTGTGCGATAGAGGTTGGCCCTGGTGACAAATCTCCTAGGCTAAGGTACAACTCGTAACCTTTTCTCCAACCTGTTGTTGGCTCTTGAAGCCATTTCTACAAAGCTAAAAATCATCTTGTTCGACTGCCTTTAACTTGATCCTTTTTAGCACTGCACCATAATGAAACTCTCAGTAGCAAAGGGATCTATCAAATACTAAGGGTCTGGTCAACGACGGTACCTGACGTCTTGAGCGCAGTCGACTGATTCTCTGCCTGACGATTATTCACTGCTGCATGAATCCAGTGGGCCTTGCCCATATCTCCCATGGTAGTGGGTCTGGCTGATCCGGACGCCCTAGTCCTCTCCACCGGGTAGTCGCGCTGGTAGTGTGGCTCCCCACATGTCCAACACACTTTCTTTGGTCTAGTAATACTGGTATGCTAAGTAGGAGTTGAATTCTAACAATAAGGCCAACTCGAAACTCCTTGACCTTAAGTTTCTAGGAAAAGATGCGGAGCATACATAAACACTCTAAAATGGGCCTTGCACTCGGGCACCATGTGACTGACTTGTCGCAAGGCGTGGAACTCGTTCAGCTGACGCTCAATGAATTCCTTAGAAATATACTTATCTTGGAACCGTTCCCATGACATGTCATCTACGGTCAGGTTCAAAAGTGGTAGGAGCGTATTTCGCCATAGAAGAGCTCTTCCCTTCAGTTGAAATACCACCACGTGGACCTTCATGTTGGAGGACATAAGCGCGAAGCATGAAGCACCATGCCTTCCTCTACAACCATGCCTCGATGTCACTGTCGTCTGTGACACTCATGGACACTAGAACTTAATGCTCTCTTGTCCTTGGTGGAAGCAAATGGTACTTGCTAGGGCATGCTGTGGACCCTCCGAGGTATAGGTTCCCTTCCCTCAACTCAGTACCGATGGTGAATCAAGGCCCTTTGATAAAAACTGAAAGGTACTTGTCTGACCATCATCTCTTTTACAACTAGCGAATCTCACCCCAGGACTTCTGCTTCCTCTTGGGGGTTCCAATTCAAGGGTGCGAGAACTTATGGAGGTGTCGTACCTCCTTCCACAGCACCACGTCATGAACCTCTGAGGCGTCCTCTAAATGCGATCCCACAAGGACACACTAAGGTTTTCAATTAAAGAAAGGGTTAAAACTCACGGGTTATTGCAGTGGAAAGCCTGGTGATTCACAGTCGTAGGGTTGAACCTGCTTTGATACCATATGTAACGACCCCATTGTTACCTCTACAAGCGAAACAACAATGCATTTTTTTTTTTTGAAATAGGAGAACAACGATGATTACATCTAGACGACACAGCTGATGGTGAGCACCACGCCTGTAGAACAGGCAACAACAATTAAGACTCCACACACAAGCATAAGGGCAACTGGGAGAAACAGGCGTAGAACAACAAGGAGGAACAACTACCCGCCCGACACAAACACGACAATGCCAACAAGCTAAGGGACAACCTCCACCATCCCGACGCAACGGCCTCGACAACCAGTATTAAAGACTAACCTTAAACATTACTGAAGGAACCCTCCCATGTAAGCATTCACTTTAAATATAAAAATTTAACCTTAAAAGATTTGATTTATCAAACCCATGTAAGCATTAGCTTTAACATTAATCATTAACCTTCGAACACTATCGCCACCCCAAGAAACACTGTCATGCAGCCAACTTACCACGCCCTTTTTCCACCACATCAATGATGCAGTCACCAAACGGAACTTACTGTCTAAAGGGTGCGTTCACACAGTCCAAAAATGGAATTTCATGGTACACATAAATACCATACCCAGTTTCCCATTACATAGTCAATGGATGCATCTTTTAAACAAGTGAATGCACAATCACCCAACCCCAATACATCAACATATTTCGTGGTCTAACCTTCTACTGGAAACGCCGACTAAAATCTGCTGGAACCGCAGATGAAAAGGGTAACAGTTTACGCAAAAGTAAATGTAATTAACTCGCATTCCAAGAATGGAATTATCGTCGTCTAAAGAATTCTCTCTGCAGGAATCGATGGTAGAAGGAATTGTTGTCCTAGCTCACTGCCCAAGCATGGGTGAACGTTGAAGTAATTAAAAATTAAAACTTTGCAGCCCAAACTGGTTGGGATGCCCCAAGGTGAATCCATTGTGCTGTTAAAATAGTACACAACAGTAAACCCTGTGAAGGTAAACAGGAGTTGTTAAAAACATTGTCCAGAAGACAAAGGTGTAAAGGCAGGTTTATTGTCGCTGTCTGCCAGTTTGAAACTCGGTCTTCCGTAGGCAACTTGCCGTCTCATAAAGGCAATTCACAGTCTTAAAATAATGGAAAAATTTGTGTCCATTCTACAACAATACGTAGACCACATTTTAATGGCAATTCATGTCCATTCTACAGCAATAAGCAGACCATATTTTAATGGCGATTCGTGTCCACTCTACAACAATATGCAGACCACATTTTAATGTCAATTCGTGGTCATTAAAGAGGCATTATAGTCATCATTATATGAGAAAAAACATTGTACAGAGCCACACCATAAGGGAATTCATTGCTATCATCCTTAAAATAAGAAAATCATTGTACAACCCACCAGAAGTACAGGAATATAAACGATTATTGGTAAGAGGTAAAGAGAAGTCAGACCATTCAATAAAAGAATACTTTATGGTTCGATTCAATAACATAGAAGTTAACAATTTCACTGTAATTATGTGTATTGCTAAGTTAAATGACATGTTGTCAACTGAATTTGAAAAGTAGGCATATGTATCGAAGCACTGTACAAACTGCTATACCAATTGTTGTAATTAAAACACCTCCACTACACTAAGAACACCATCATTCGCATAGAAAAAACACAGTCTAAGATTACGGTAACCTCTGGGTAAGTAATACAAATCGTGGGTGAATATCACCAGAATTCGCTGACCCATCTTTTAACTGAAAAAATATTGCTGAAAAAAAAAGATTGTGAATACAACAGTGGAAGTAAAATCGCTGGTTGTCATTCAAGTGTACCACGAAGGATGAGATCATCTTCAATAAATTAAGGTTTATAAAAATGTCGAGATTTAAAGCCATTGATACCTGAAGACACAAAGTAAAATCGTAGAGTAAAGGCAAACTAGAAGTGAGGAAAAACACACAATAAATCGCTAGGAGAAGAATTAAAAACATAGTCTTAAATCATTGCCAGGAAGGGTATTAAAATGATGAGTTACTTCACGAGGAATGGATCAAACACAGGGATCAGACATAGAGGATAAAAGCGGTTCACCAAGGGAAGGGTAATACAATCACCGAGGAAATCGATCGCAACAAGGCGCAATGACCATCAATCAACCAAGATCAATCAGAAGGGGTAGACGGCTGACAAGAACCTCCTTCGCTCGACATCCACGCAAAGGAAAGAAAGGTGTTGAGATCCATAGGTCTATTAACGCCGAAGTGACGACCGTAGATCAGGCTCCTGGTCGATTGCTAAGGCGAGGACTGGCAAGCTAGGGACGAAAGGCAAAAAGATCGCATGGGTCACAGTCAAACACCACAGGGCTGTCAAGTCATGCGGGGAATTTAAGGCCATGGGAGTCAACAATCATCAAGCTAGGATAAGAAAAGTTTCAGTCATAAAATTTTAAAAATAACTCAGTTTAATTCTTCATTAAATACGTAGATAAAAGCTTAAGTCCTAATACAATCTATCATACACAAATGAAGAGATCGTATTGTTGCGTGATCTCTCGCTCTGAGTGTTGTTCGCACGCTCTGCTCCGAGTGTCGTCTGCGAGCTCCGTGCAAATCCTTCTTGCTAGCTGGCGAGACTTCACCAGTACCTCCCAGCCAATTCTAGGGGTACTCTTCTTCCCCCTTAGCCCCCCGAGCAGCAAAGGGGCCACACTCTCACTATCTAGAGACTTCAACTAGCTCCCAGCTCACCTCGCAAGGCCAAGCTACCACTCCTCACCGAGCTGGGTATCCCAACTCCCACAAGTAAATCAGTCAAGTAGATATTTCTGCAGCGTAACGTTACGCAAACAGAAGATCCCCTCCATCCTTCTCCCTCCTTCATTATATAGAGTTTTGAACTTTCTTTCTTTCCTAAAATCTCATTTAATTAAAAATTTTAAAAATAAATTCCTAAAAAATCTTCTTTGTACAAGTGTCCCCCATCCCCTACATTCCTCCATTAATTAATTTCTTTAATTAATTAATTATCTTATTTCCCTCACCCACCTAGAGTTACTCCTAGAATCACTCCTAGGTGTCCCCAAATTCCCTTACAGGTTTTAAAGGCTTTCCCTATTATTAAATTGCTAAATCAGTTTAAATTAGAAAACTCTTAAATGGTAGATTCTTTACTAAGTTGACTTTCCACTTTTTCCCTTAAGTTCCCCTTTTTCCCTTTTTATGTTTACCTCTTTTCCTAGTTTCCTAAAATTTTAGATTTTCCCTCTTTCCCCTTTTTACTTAGAACTCAAAAAGGCAGGTGTGGAAATTAACCCATTTTCCCTTTTCTTATTTAATTAGTATATTTTAATTTATCAAGGTAATAAAGCAATTAATTCCCTTTTTAAATTTTAATCCAACAGATTTTTTTGAAAAAATTTATTTCTTACTCCCTTCATGTTACAAGATTTAACGAAGATCATAATTATTATTCATGTGGTATTTTTTATTTTTATTNTTTTTACTTAGAACTCAAAAAGGCAGGTGTGGAAATTAACCCATTTTCCCTTTTCTTATTTAATTAGTATATTTTAATTAATCAAGGTAATAAAGCAATTAATTCCCTTTTTAAATTTTAATCCAACAGATTTTTTTGAAAAATTTTATTTCTTACTCCCTTCATGTTACAAGATTTAACGAAGATCATAATTATTATTCATGTGGTTTTTTTTATTTTTATTATTATTATTAAAAAAAAAAATTGAGAGATAAAATTTTACCACTAGCATAGTTTAGATTTAAACCTTAAATTTTCGTATTGGACGACATTTAATTAGGGAATTTGTTTTTAAAAATACTTAACACGTTATTCGTCCTAAGGCATCTAGGTTCATTCCTCCATCATCAACAACGCAACGTGCCCTTCTGGACGCACTAGGTGCTCCAAGGGTGCCACTCGCCTCATCTGTTCCTTGCGCGACGTGCCCTTCCGGACGCACTACGTGCTCCAAGGGTGCCACTCACCTCTTGAATGACTTGGTAGACATAAAAAACCCCTGGAGTCAACACTCCGTTGGGTGAACTTGTGGGAGACTAAGGGCCTCTAAGGAATAAGCCCCCTGCCTTATTGCGCACCCCTTAGAATTATCTTGAGCGACTATCGTAGTCTTCCCTCATAGCATCATGGGTCCTCTTGAACTAGGTAGTCGTTAACCTACAGTTTGAGCCACGACTGGAGTGCTAGTAGGCCGTGGCATGGATGTTGTCCACGCCTCTCCCTCAACATCTCTGGTAGTCGTTCGTGACCCCTTTACTCCACATGTGAGTCTAGTCGGCAAGCTATCGTCAGTCTGCATCATCAACAAATCATGTCAGAACATATCCATATCATATCATCTAATCAGATGCACTAACATCACAGTAAAACAATCAAACCCCAATGGTACACTCCCTGACTCGATCTGTAGTCCAAGGGGTTCCATTGATGCCTCTGCATCCTTGAGGTCCAAAATACTGCACACTCAGTAAACCAAGTCAATAGCACATGTCTATGTCCATGCAGTAAAACAAAAAGTCATTAATCCCTAACGCCTCATAATCAAAATCAAAAGTTTTAATAGCATAATAATCCGGATCAGTTGCGAGCAAGTGTCCTCAAAGAATAAGTTCACTCAGTGCACCAGAGCAGGATGTTACAGACATTATGAAATGTTCTTCTCATTGTGACATCATGAAATGTGTGTCTCATTGCAACATCAAGTTATGTTCGTCACATTGTGATGATGAGAAATGTTCGTCTCATTGTGAAATCAAGTTATGTTCGTCACATTGCGACGTTGAGAAATGTTTGTTTCATAGCAATGTTGGTCTATGTTTCTCACATTGCCACACTGGGTTGTGTACATCAGATTGCGACAATGGGTTGTGTTCATCAGATTGGGACGTTTGGAGATCTTTGTGACATTGTGACATAAATATATGTGCATCACATAGCAACATGAGGATATGTTCGTCACATTGCGATGAAAGGGATATGCTCATCACATTGCAACATTACTATTCACATAGCCAATTTATGTTTTTCAGATTGCAATGTTGGGATATGATAGTGATAGTGCAACGTAGGGCTATGTTCTTCAGATACAAACATTGGAAAATGTTTGACACATTGCGATGTAGGGAAATAATCATGACATATTGCAATAGTGATCAAGATTTGTTCGTGACATTACAACATGAGGTTTTTTTTGTCACATTGCGACATGAGGTTTTGTTCGTCACATTGCCACATCTAGTTATGTTCGTCACATTGTGACATTGGGAAATGTTCATCACATTGTGACATTGGGAAATGTTCATCTCATTGCGACATCAGTTTATGTTCGTCACATTACGACGTCAGGAAATGTTCATCTCATTGCAACATTGGTGAATGTTTCTCACATTGCCACATTGGGCTGTGTACATCACATTGTGACAATGGGTTGTGTTTTTCCATATTGGGATGTTTGGAAATGTTTTTCACATTTTGACGTCAAGATATGTGCAACACATTGCAATGTGAGGATATATTCGGGACATTGCGATGACAGGGATATGTTCGTCACATGCCAAATCTGCTTATGTTCGTCGGATTGTGATGTTACTAGTCACATAGCCTATTTTTGTTTGTCACATTGTGACATTGGGATATTATTGTGACAATGTGACCTTGAGTTATGTTCGTCACTTACCGACGTTTGGAAATGTTCAACACATCATGACATAGGGAAATGTTTGTCACAACGTGGCGAAAAGAAATGTTCATCACATAGTAAGGGCTAACCATGGGTATCACATTGCAATGTTCTTATAAGGATATGTCAGGTTTAGTCACATTATAACATTACACCACATAGTCTGTTTATTTATGGTTATCTCAAAATATAGAAACTCCTTATGAGTTATGTTTAAGTGAGATGTTCGATAATGTTGGTGTTTCATTATGATATAGAATTAGGTTGGATTATAAGGAGCTGGTATGTTCCTCAATGGTTATGTCGCATTGTGACATAGATAAAGGGTTGGGATATGTTGCAAGAATTATATCAACATAACCATGGATAACACCAAATTAAGAAAATAGGGTATGATTGTCATATTTCAATAGAAAGGTATGTCCACAACATTATGACATTGGATTATGTAGGATTGCATCTCTTTGTGATGTTGGTGAAAGGTTTTGTTCACATGCCATGTTGAGATATGTTCGTAACGTTGTGATATGGGTTAATGTTGATCACATTGCAACACTGAGTTTCATTAGATTGCAATATCATAATGTTGATCACATTGCAACGCCGAGTTTCATTAGATTGCAATAGCAGGTTATGTTTATCATAATTCAACTTTGACACATTGTGAAACGGATGTTTTGGCCAAGTTTTTTGAGAAAAAATATAATGAACTTTTTCATTTGTAACAAAGATACAAATTTTGAATTAACATAATATATTACATTGAAGACAACTTCCTTACAATGTGATGTAAATTAAAACTTTATCATAGTTTATTGGATTGGAGGTAAATCAAAACTTTATTATAGTTTAATTGGATCTGAAAGTAAATTAAAATTTTAATTTAATATCATAGAAATCATTTGAGGTTTAATTATTCTATATTTAAATATATTAAAAATTAAAAAAAATA
>SNQJ01S0003717.1:136270-181469 GCA_010110895.2 Picea sitchensis | reverse complement strand
ATCATCGGGAAAGAGAAACCGTTTAGAGTTGGACGGAAGGAGTCGGAAGGAGTTGGCTGGAAGGAGACAGTGTGTCCAGAACGTGGTTGGTGAAAGCCAAAAGTTTAGGTTGGCCTAGAAAATGAAACTCTAATCACTCATACATACTTGGCAATCAGCTAGCCACCATAGTAAATTTTAAATATAATTAAGTAAAAGTAAAAAAATAAACATANATATTGAAATCACCACGTAAAGGAAGATAAGGTGATCATTTATTGGAAATAAAAGGTCAAGTTCTTGATGTGGAACATACTAGAGCATGCCTCCAAAGATGGACATCTCACCAACAGTGCCTCTCACTCACTAGTAGTGCACTTATCTGTAAGGAATCTTTCCAAATTTCCAACATAATTCATAGATAGTTAGTTGCAATTTCATCCTTCTAGCTATGTGCATATGCATTGTTTATGATATTTCTTTTATCTTTCAATCTACATGTACTTTGTTTATTATTTCTTTCAGTTTGCATACAAGCAGTTAGGTAGTTAACTTGTGTACCCTTTGTAAAACTATAAAGAGGCCTTTGGCTAAAATAATAAAGTTAGGCAATCAATTTTGATGTCTCATTTCTTTCTTATTGTTCATAGGTTTAATTGTAGATCATATCTCTTCTTCATACCAAAGCATGTAATTTGAAATCCCCCACCCCCCCCTTGAATTTGGATCTTTGCCTCAAATCCCACCCAATTTTCAATAGCATTGGGTGTTTTGGAGGCTTCCCTCCCACCCCACGTGCCCTTTCACTAAAATTTGGATCCTTTGGAGTACTCCCTCCAACCCAAGTATTTCTTAGTGAAAACCCTAGACAATTCTCTTCCAAGGGATTCTTCTTTTTAGGTTTGGTTCTATTGTCTCAATGCTAACGAAGACTACTCCATTTTCAACAACATTATAGGATATTTGGAGGTCACTCTCCCACCCTAGAATCACTCTATTGCACATATGGTACAATGTCTCCCTAAACTACTACTCTCCAACAGTAACATTGGGTTTTTTGGAGGCCACATTCACACCCTAGCAAGTTCCCTCTTTCCATATTTAAAACTTTTTTCCCTTGCTATACACATATCTTTATCCTAGAGATATTGTAGTTTAGTGCTCACATATGCTCATCAACACAGTTCACAACCCACAATACTTTCTATAACGGCCCCTCCGTTACATCAACAATTAGTGATGTACAAAAGAGGTAAATATTTTCTTTTGAACAAACATTAATACAAGTGAATATGTGTCATAACATGTATTAATAACTACACAATCAATTTCATCACAATAAATTGAAATAAACATCACTATTATTCAATCAACTGTATCTTATAAAGATACGATAAGGAAGCTACCCACCCAACCTATCCTGCATGGTTAGGACCTCCAAGACACATAAGAAATGCTCAAGTCCATGATTCATCTAATTTATTTTGACCACTTAAGGTCCCAGGACTGGTGACTGTTCAGAGGAACAAGGAAGTATCAAATTCTCATTAATTCAATCATACACCACTATTCAAAACTAGAATTATCAGCATACTTAACCATCAATTCTTCATAGTGCAAATAATAATCTACTCTACTTAATCAATCTTCAAGCAACATTGAGTGTAAATGAGTAAGATGATTTTACATAAAGAATAATAACCCAAAGATCATAAGTAAAATCTTAGTCTCATGTAGCTCAACTATGCATCTTCATATTAAGGAATATCTTCTAAGAATATATATCAGGAATTTAAAGGCTGAAGTTATATATTCATTTTCAAGAAACCACAAGAAGATCAATCTTCTTAAACAATACATTGAATTTAGATGCTACTTTGCATTATGTATCCAATTTATAAAACTAATGAAAATCAATCATAAATAGAAATTAATAAGAATTCTACTGCTTCCATATCCATTTTAAAATAACTAAGAGGTTCAATCATAACAAGAAATATGGAAAGATTCCAAGACTACCTTACATTTCCATTGCAAGAAACTAGAAGAAGTTAAAACCCATAATTAAGAATTAGATAAGATAAATTATATGCTATCTTGCATATCCATATATAAGGATAATTAAAGAAAATCAAGTTTTATTTAAACAATAAAAATAAAGAACCCAATGTTGACTTATAAACCGAATTAAAAGAACTAAAGGAAAACCCAACAATAATATAAGAATCCAATGTCAACTTACAATTCCATTCAAAGGTATTAATGAAGACCAAATCTTATTTCAACCATATGTAAGAATGCAATTGCTATCTTAAAATTTCATTAAAGGATTTAAGGGAAGAACAATCTTATGCTTAACAATTAAAAGATATTCAGATATTAAATTACATCTCCAAGTAAAGAAACAAAACGGAGTTATGGAATATATCCCCGCCCCTAATCTGGTGTGAAGAAAAATCTGAAATTCGTTCCAGACCTCAATCCGGCCCCCCATCTAGACCTTAATCCATCCCTCAATCTAGACCTTACTTTGGTCCTCAATCCGACACTTAATTTGGTCCTAGATTCGACACTAATTTTTGATAATTTAAATTAATTTCAAGTGTAAAAAAAATGATTTTTATTAATTTTATAGCATTAGAGGAAGGGACAATAAATTTTATGCAGGTTCTGTCAAGAAGTGGCAGTGACAGGTAAGAGGTGAGTGAACGTCGCCAAGCCAATCAAACAATTTTGAAACTCACCCTTCTTAGTGTTAACTCTACGAATGTTACCACTGTTTAAAAACATGGAAAATCAATACAAAAATAGTTAACTGGAAATGGGAAAATCAGACACGAAGATGCTAAATAACACTGTTATTTTCAAGAGATACGTTTCCATACATAAATTAATCCAACACCTGATCCAACCCTTGATCCGGACCTTGGAAATGAACTAAATTTATGAAAAAATCACATTTAAAATTTACAGGAAGCGAATTGATTTCAGAATGGTCAAGATTTAAGGAAAGGACAGTAATTAAATACAGAGACACTCATGCTGGTCAATTTATCTGTTGTAGCCCAAATTCGTTCCATGAATTATAATACTTAAAAATTAAAATTCAGAAACATTAAAATAAATAGAACAGTAAACGCTCAATTAAATTCTGGGATTGTTTTCTAAATATTTTCAAAAACAGAAGTTGCAATCTAGTAATGGCAGAGGTTCAAGTCACAAGAGGAAAATTGAACACTCGAATGTTAAATTTATGGGTTATTCAAGAATGGGGCATCGGTCACACCACAATCCCTTTTTCAATAGAAATTGATTTACTCACGCGGAACAATGCTAAGAAATTTGAAGATAGTAAGGAATGCATTATTGGAGGTTCATTCTATAGGAATTTCATTATTCAGAAATTTCCCATGGAATGCCAAAGTTCCATGCAAAATCAACAACCAATTTCAAAATAAAAATGGGGTAATCGACTATCATTTATGTTGGAAAAATCAAGGGCGTAGAGAAAAGTAAATTAAAAATTTTGCAAATATAATCAAAACAACGACCACCAAATTTGAAATCTATGCATACACATATTAACAACATCCATTGCTTATTTGAGAATTTGAAATGATAGTAATATTCAATAATTCGCTCTCCACAATTCACAAATCTATCAAGGTCTTGTCATTTCAGATTTTAAATGCAACACCATTACAATGGTTTTCTAAAACTCTATTGCGCAAGTAAAAATATAAAAATAAATTCAAATTTAATTTAAATTTAAAAATCTGAACTACACATCAGTGACAACAACCAAGAAGAAATCACGTCTAAATTAAAATCAACTAGCAATAGATAAAATTTCTAACTTTATCCATTGTTAATCCATCTAGCAGCAAACAAGTAGAATAAAATAGATTGGAAAATGAAAAGAGAGCTAACACAAATTCCCAATTACTTAGTTGACAAATTGAAATGGAATCACATTCCATAAATTCTTTTATTACACATAACCCATCAAGAACTTGCCAATTCATTATCAGAAATAAAATTTCAGTTACGGAAATATTTCTAGGGATAAAATTACAAAACTCAAATAAGAATATCGTAACCAAAGATGACGAATTCGAAGATGTTCTTCATCAAATGGTTCTCCTTCCTTCCTCTCGCTTGATAATCAGAGAGACTTCACTTGTACCTCCCAGCCAATGCTAGGGGTACTCTTCCTCCCCCTTAGCCCCCCAAGTCGCAAAGGGGCCACATACACACAAACCAGAATACTCTAGCTCCAAGTTTGCCTCGTAAAGTAGAGCCACCACTCTATATCAATATTGGTATCCTAACTCTCACAAGTAAAACACAGTAAAAAATAATTTGGCAGCATAACTTTACCAATAACCATCCTCTTCCTTTTCCCATCTAGACCATTTGCTTTATAGGAATTTCCTCACTAACACATTCCCACATGCACAATTAATTAACTTTTTAATTAAATAAACTAGTATTATTCACCCTCACACTTGTCACCCTCTCCCCAAGTTGCATAAGTAATTACCTAATTTATTTTCATTGAAAGTCAATTTCCCTCACAATTCCCAAATATGTTCCTTAAATCTCTCTCAGTTGTCTCTTAGTTGTCTCTTAGTGGTAGCTAGACTCTAGATACCATTCTATGTGTAGACCTATTCTCTCATTCTTTATTCCTTTCTTATTTTAAAATTCTATTTTGGTATTTTCTTGCACACATGTGCATTATATCAATCTTTAGATTTATCTCACGTTTTCTTTATATTGATTTATCTCCAATCCCCTTTTTATTTATTTAACATTTTATTTTAGTCCCCTAACTAAACTTAGACTTAGGCTCTATCTTAGAATAGGCTTAAACTTTTATGGGGATTATAATTAATAAAATTACTCATTAATTAATTATTTTAAATCTGACTAGTGTCAATTCAATTTATTGTTTTCTAGGCCACCTAGATTCATCGCCTCAAGTTTTTTTTAAATTACATGACGTGCCCTTCAAGACACACTCCCATGCTCCAAGGGTGCCACTCGCCTTTTTACTTCTTTTGGTAGTTTTTCTAACCCTTTGAGTCAACATTCCACTCGTTCGACCTTATGAGAGACTAAGGGATTCTAAGGAATAAGGACTCAGCCTTATTGTGCACCCCTTAGAAATTTTTGTGAGTGATTGTCCCAGTCTTCCCTCATGACATTGTGGACCTCTCTAACTAGGTAATCATTAACATACAATTCGATCCATGAAGGGAGTTCTAGTAGGCTCTAACAGGGACTCTGCCACACCTCTTCCTCAATTTCTAGTTTGTTGTGCATGACCCCTTTACTCCTTATGTGAGTCATATTAGAACGCATCGTCAACCTACATCCATTGACAAAGCATTGCCAAAGATACATATACAAAATCATACTATAATCAATCATATGTCACATATGCGTAAAATGAAATACTCAAACCAAATACAATCCACTCACTGACTCAATCCGGAGTCCAAGGAGGTCCATTGATGCCATCAACATCTATAATCTGGCATGTGTCCTGCACACTCAGGTAAACTCGTCAATTGCATATGTCAATATATATATATCAAGTAACAATAAATCACAACCCATCAACATCATCATGAAAATCCATAGTTGAAACAAATAACATTGTATTATAACTGGATCACTTGCACACAAGTGTCCTGAAAGAACAAGTCGATAACATGTTCTCAATAGAGAGAGATGTTACATACACCCCCTCTTGTTTTAAACTTTGTCTCGAAGTTGTAAAATATATTAAATGTAGTAAATAAAAGTATTTGAAAAGATCTATATGTCTAAGCTATCAAACAAGTAAGGAAACTATTGACACATATCATATTAATCCTCCCAAGTAGCTGAGTGTGGACTATAATTGTCCCACTTGACCTTGACCTGATCGATTATTCAACGTTGTAGCTATCGAATGCGATGGTGAAAAATGCAGATTGGCTCCACTGTGAGAGCACCCTCATCCGACACCTACAAAGAACTCATGTCAATCACATGTGTAGGATCTCTAACATAATGTCTCAAAACAGATACATGAAAAACATCATGCATATGCTTAAAAGAATTAGAAAAGGCTAGTCGATAAGCCACTGGTCATTTCTTTTCCACAACTTCAAAATCTCCCACAAACCTAGGAGAGAGTTTAGCACCCTTTCCAAACTTGATCGAACTCATGTGCAGTTTCACCCGCAAGAAAACTCAGTCACCAACTTCATAACTGCAATCAATGCGATGTGCATCAACATAACTCTTTTGTCGATATTGCACTTCTTTAATCCTTTTTCTTATCGATTTCTTTTGTTCTTACATTTCTTGCATTACTTCTGGTCCTACCGTGACCCTATCCTCAAGTCAATCCGAGCTCAATGGCGTCTAACACGGTCGCTCGTAAAGAAACTCAAATGGTGCCATATTAATGGTACTTTGATAGTTGTTGTTGTATGAAAATTCTACCAGTGGAAAGAACTCTTCCCAACGTTTTTTGTTGGTCCATTACATACATACGCAACACATCTTCCAAAATTTGGTTCTTTCTCTCTGTCTAGTCGTCTGTCTCAGGGTGATATGTTGTACTAAAGTTCATTTTTGTTCCCAAAGGTTCTTGGAAACTAGTCCAAAATCGTCCTGTAAACACCGATCCTCGATCAGATATGATCCTTTTTGGTACACCATGTATCCTTACAATCTCGTTGACAAAAACTCTATCTATGTCTGGTGCCTGATATGTCATACGTACAAGAATAAAATGTGCACTCTTCGTCAGAGTTTCAACCACCATGAAAATCGAGTCATGTCTCATTGTCGTCAGTGGAAATCCAACTATAAAGTCCATCGAAATGACCTCCCATTTTGATTTTGGAATGACATGTGGTTGTAGCAATCCTGTTGGATGTCTATGTTCAACTTTCACTTGCTCACATTCTAGACATCGGTCCACATAACTAGATATGTTTTCTTTCATTCTCTTCCAAAATAATAAATTCTTAAAGTCTTCCTTCATCTTCATGACTCTCGAATGAGCCATTTATACCTATCAATGCACTTCACTCAAGATCAAAATTCTTGATTAGTCATTAAGCGGTATGTAAATTTTGTTGTTATACCTCAACAATTCACCATTTTCCAATGTACAACCTTCAAACCTTGGTACCATCATGGTATCTTGTCCAATATTTTCCTTAACCTCTTTATACCAGTCATCGTTGATCTATATAGTTAGAATATTTTCTCGAAGATTCGTTTGAAGAGGTATTAACGAGAATATGCATGGTGTCCAACTCAATGAATCTGCCACCATGTTCATCGTACCTTTTATGTAAGTAATCTAGAAGTCGTATTCGCTAAGTAATTCTGACCAACACCTCTATCGTGCATTCAAGTCACTTTGCAAAAATATTTGTTGCAATCCACAATGATCTGTCTTTAATTCGAATTTTTTTCCAATCAAATAGTGTCTCCCAAATATCAAGGCATTTAAAATTGCCAATAAATCCAAGTCAAGCGTTGTGTAGTTCTCCTCATGCTTTCTCAATTTCCTTGGAATGTAAGCGATCACTGGACCGTCTTGCATCAATACTCTGCCTAAACCTTCCTTGGATGCATCCATGCATACCAAGAATTCCTTGTCCATGTCGAGAAATTTTTGTATCGACGATGTCTTCAACAACGCCTTGAGCCTTTGAAATGCTTCCGTGCATTTCTCAGTCCATAAAAGCTTCTTGTTTTTCTTCTACAATTCTATGATTGGATTTGCTTTCTTTGAAAAACCTTCGATGAACCATCAATAATATTCTGCTAAACCCATAAAGATGTGTGCTTGTTGTATGTTTTTCGGTGTAGGACATTCCATAATATCCTCTACTTTTGTTGGATCCACAACGATACCTTCCCCAGATTGATATGTCCCAAGTAATGAATCTTCGATTGGTAAAAAGAACATTTTGATAGCTTCCCGTATAATTTGTTTTCTCATAGACACTGTAGTACCAATCTTAAATGTTCGTCATGTTCCTCTTTCGTTCGAGAATAAATCAATATGTCATCGATAAATACTTGAACAAACTTGTCCAAGTATTCATGGAACACCCCATTCATTGAGCTCATGAATACCCCTGGGCCTTTGTCAGTACAAACGATATAACTGTAAACTCATAGTTTCTGAACCTTGTCTTAAATGCGGTTTAAGAAATATCTTCCTCTTTAACTCGTAACTGATGATATCCTGATCTCAATTCAATCTTTGAAAACACAGTCTCTCCCTTCATTTGATCAAACAAAATGTATATTCTTAGCAACGAATAGTGGTTCTTGATCATCACTTTGTTTAATTGACGGTAGTCAATAAAAATCCGTAATGATCCATCCTTCTTTCTTACGAAAATAACTGGCACACCCCAAGGTGACACACTTGGATGTATAAGTCCCATGTCCAACAATTCCTTCAATTGATTTTTCAACTCTTGTGACTCAAGTGTTGACATATGATATGGAATTCTTGCTATCGTTTCAGTTCCAGGTTTCAATTTTATTGTAAAATCCAACCCTCTCTCGGGTGGCAAACTTGGTAACTCTTCTGGAAACACGTCTGCAAACTCTTGTACTACTGTAAGTCTTTCTAATCCTTCTACCTTGCCTTTTTCATTTAGCACTAAGATTGCATATAGTTTACATCCCTTGCGCATGCTCTTTTGTAGATGTAGGGAAGAAATGAACCTCAAGGACACTCCCTGGTTTCTTCCTACAATAACTCTTCTCTATCCTACATCATCTGTCAAAATTAATCGTTTTGTCTTACAGTTGAGTATCGCATCATGTGATTCCAACCAGTCCATACTGATCACTATTTCATAAGATCCTAAGATCATGAAATATAGGTTGGACTTCGTTACAAAATCTCCCAAGTTAATGCTACAGTCTGTATCCTTTCCTCCAACCTTCTGTTTGGAACCCGAAGCCATTTCTACGTATCTAAACTCATCCTGCTCAACTGCCTTTACCTCAATTCTCTTTAGTGCTGCACTAGAAATAAATCTCTCTGTAGCACCTGGATCTATCAAAATACTAAAGGTTTGATCAACGATCATACCTGAAATCTCGAGCATAGTGGACTGGTGCTCGGTCCGGCGGTTGTTCACTGTGGCATGAATCTTGTGGGCCTTTCCCAAATATTCAACTGTAGCGTGTCCTGTTGATCTGACCTGTCTGGTATTCTCAACCAGACAGTCTCACTGGTAATGTGGCTCTCCACGTGTCCAACATCCAGTCTTCAGTCCAGTAATCCTTGTCCCCGAAGTAGAAGTTGTTGACCTACCATTCTAAGATCCTGGTATGTTCTGTTGAACATGCCTAAACTATTGTTGTTGCAGGCGACGTTGATGTTGATGCGGTAGTCCTCTGTAAGGAGTCCTCTGCTGAGGATTTTGTCATTGTGGTGTCATGAACATAGGTCCTATAGGCATATCTCGATTCCCTGTTGCATGTCTGGCTGGATTCTAATCTTGTTGCACTCCTGAAGTTGTCTTCCAGTTGGTATTGCAGGAGTCCTGCCTTGACCCCCACTGGTCAGCTCTTCCAAAGCTATGAGGGCCTTATGGACTGCATCATGCAAAATATGAGGCATTAATATCCTCACCTTCACACGAATATTGAAGTTAAGGCTGAACACAAAATTTTTGACCTTTAGCTTCTCCATGTTCAGATGTGGAGCATACCTAAGCAGCTCCATGAGTCTGGTCTCATACTATGGCACCATATGACCACCCTGTAGAAAGGCATTGAAATCATTGAGTTGGAGCTCAATGAATTTCTTTGACAAATACCTCTCCTGAAACCGTTCCTCGAACAATTACCATGACACGTTTTCGATGACAATGTTTAGTTGAGGTAGGAGCATCTTCCACCATAGAAGAGCACTCCCCTTCAGCTGAAAGACTGCCATGTGGAATTTCATGTTGGAGGTGTAGTCACAAAGTGTGAAGCACATCGCCATGTTATCCAATCATGCCTCAATGCCTGAGCCGTCCGTGGCACCCATGAACTCGAGAAAATTCACCTTCTCGAGTTCTCTGTGAATGCTACCACTACCAACTATGATGCAGACCCCCCTTCTCTCCTAAGGACTGCACGACCTCCCGGTCTAGGATTGATCAAGAAACTGAGTCTGATTGACTCTTTGGCCCAAAGAACCTCAAATCCACTTAACAGGCCCTCTTTCCCTTAAATCGTACGTTATATGGAACCCACGACTTTCTCCTTAATGCTTTTAAGCTTCAACGTATTTAGGTGCCAACTCTCTTGGTTAAACCCATCCCTTTATGTGACCAAGGTTGTGACTAGTCGCCTAATCAGAAGGCGCGTCATGACTTCGCATATCGGGCCTTTGCATGCGAGTCACTCCGACTCTCATGACTTCCGAAATCCTGACAAGAGCCTAGCACATGCTAGCCCCTCTATTCCCCTTCACCAATGTGACCCTTCACTATGACCATGGGTAAATATTTCGAGCACTTCGTGATTTTTCGTTTTGCGATTTCATGTCTCGTGAGTTCACACTTCATGAGTCGTCTCCCTAGATGCTCAACGGTCTCAATTTCTTCTTGAACTGATGGCTCAGATCAAATCTTCACGGTTTCGGGTTTCACAAGTTCCCATAACTCTTACCTCTAATTTCTCGAGTTGCGAAGTCCTGACAAAACTTGATCTATGGTTCAAATCCCTCCTTCGATCATATCTATAAAGTTATTTCAAAAGTTATCGCCAATCAGATTAAACCATTTCTTTTGAGGGCCCTGTCAGCATAACAACTTGGCTTCCTGGAGGGGTTTCAGACTCATGACGCAATAGATATATCTCATGAATGCATACACAATATAAAAAAGAAAAACTTAAAAGCTCATATTCTTAAGCTAGACCTACAAAAAGATTTCGATTGTGTCAACTGGGACTTTCTGAGATTGATTTTAATCCAAGCAAGTTTTGGAATGCCTATGACAAACTGGATTATGGCATGTGTGAGTTTTGCGTCCCTTGCGGTTTTAGTTAATGGGGAGGCCACTAATTTTTTTAGAAGTGGTATAAGACTCCATCAGGGATGTCCACTGTCACCCTTAATTTTTATTATGGTGATGGAGACTCTAAGTTTGCTATTAAAATCAAACCAAAGAGAAGGGCCCTTAAACTGGAATTAAAGTTTCCAGACTTATGAGAATTATGCACCTTTTATTTGTAGATGATGTTTTACTTATAACTAATGCTTATGTACATGAATGGAAGGAGATTGTGAGTCTTGTTCATAATTTTTGTCTAGTTTCGGGCTTAAGGTGAATCCAAACAAATCGACAGTACATTATTCGGGACTCTTGGAGTTGGAACTTGCTTCTTTCAAGCTAATCCTCCTGTATAAATTTTATGATCTTTCCATGGTCTTCAAATATCTTGGGTACTACGTAAAGGTTGGTTTACAGGGATCGGAAGACTGGCTATGAATTTTAACCAAAGTGGAAAAGAAAATTAACCATTGGAGCTACAGGTGGTTGTCCTTGGGTGGCAGATATACATTGTGCAAACAAGTCCTAGAAAGCCAACTCGTTTATTGGCTATCTATAGCTTCAGTTCCACTATCCATTCTTCACAAGTTTAGAAAATTACTCTATAATTTTCTTTGGAACGGGAAGGCTGATTCAAATCATTTTCATCTCTGTCACTAGGAGACTCTAGCTCACCCAAAACGTTTTGAGGGATGGGGATTCCATAATATATTCTCTTTCAGTAAAGATCTAGTAGAGAAAACTCTTTGGAGAGTTATAACTAAAGAAGGACTATGGAAAAAAGTAATAAAGGAGAAGTATTTCCCCTCTATGACAATTAAAAATTGGTTCCGATCAACTACTTTTCAACAACATTCGGCCTCCAAAATAAAGAATAGTCTTTTAAAGTCTGTGTATTTGATTACTAATTGTCTAAGTTGGAATCCTGGAATGAGACATCATATGGCGCTAGGTAGTGACATAATTTTGGGGTTGGGCAACTCTTCAATCCTTTCTTCCTCGCTTTTTACTGCTCTCAAACAGAAACCTATTTCCGTTCTAGCTCAGGCATGACGACCTCATGAACAATATTCATTATTATCTTATTGGATCAACAGTTCGGACTTGAATATCACAGGTGAACTCGAAGCAGAGTGGGATCATTTCCGGTGGGCGCTTCAAGCATCAGGGGTTTCATTATCTGAATTTGAAGACGAACTATTATGGATAGGGGGAGACTCATCATGATTCCTTTCGTCAAAGAATGTATATGAGGATTTAATATCTACACAGAACCTGTCGACTCTCACAG
The DNA here is from genome assembly GCA_010110895.2 of Picea sitchensis. Lineage (NCBI taxonomy): Eukaryota > Viridiplantae > Streptophyta > Pinopsida > Pinales > Pinaceae > Picea > Picea sitchensis. Next base: position 169,106 of record SNQJ01S0003717.1, on the reverse strand, counting down.
GTTGGCGAAAAAGCATGTGGAAATGGGATATTCAACAAAAAATTAAGTTATTTTTGTGGCTCGCAGTGGAGAAAAAAATCCTGACTTTGAATAATTTAAAGCATAGGGGATGGGAGGGCCATGGTCGTTTCCAGTTATGCAAAGAAGATAATGAAGATAATGAACACACGTTCATTCATTGTTTTTTCACCAAACTTATCTGGATGAAAATCAAATCCATTAAAAATCTCAATCAGGATTGGGGCGAGACTGATTTAGATAACTGTCTAGCAAATTGGACAAAGAATAAGACTGTTTCAGCTAGTCTAGCTCCTTAGATTTGTTGGTTTATATGGTTATAAAGAAACACAACTATCTTTGAAGGAAAAAAGACTTCAATACATTCAGTTGTTATCATGACTCTTGGATCCCTTCATAATCCCGTGGATAAAAAAAAATCTTCTTCTTTACGTTCCTGTAGGTTAGATCATCTTCTTGAGTACCCAGTGACTTGTTTTGATGGAGAAACTAAGGTAAATGGACTTTGCAGTGGTGTCAGGGGTATCATTAAACTTTCTGCTTCAACTATTTTTAAATGGTATTTGAACTGTGTTTTTGGAACTAATACAAAAGCATAACTAATGGGTGTATGGGCAACACTTTTTATAGAAAATCTTTTGTCTATTCATAAGATTCAGATTCTGGGAGATTCCAAGGCAGTCATAGACTGGATGAATGATAAAAGTGATCTGCGTGTTAGCTCCATTGAAGGTTGGAAACAAAGAATCAGGATGTTAAGAAGAAAGTTTGCGGCCATCCAATTTTTTGACATTTATCGTGAGTTCAACAAGGAAGCAGATGGGCTATCAAAGAAATCTTTATTGGAACCAGAAGGATATATCTCGCTCTACTTGTGGTCTGGAGGGCCAACATCGACTAATCAACCTCTATTAGCTGTCCCCTTTTTTTCCCACGTTTTTGGATAGTATTTCTTAGTTTTGAGTTTTGAGCCGGGATGTGTTTATGATCTCTTATTCTAGTTTGTGGCGGTTATTGATCATAGTCTTTTTGTTTTGTTCACAAGATCAGAGAGTATTGGTCCTTTATGGAGCTCTCTTTTGGATGTATTTTGAATGTATTTCTCATGATGTTTCATTTCTGAAGTCAGTGACTCTAAAGACTGAGTTGATCTTTTCGGATGTAAAAATTATATTTTCTTAATATAATTGTGTTAATTTTCTACTAGAAAAAATCTCAAAGAAAAAGACCACTACTTTTGGTGGGATCAACCATCAAACTTTCATAATTAGCACTTTCTTTTTCCAATTGAATGTCATAACTCCTTCCCTTTTTCCAACTAAAAGGAACTACCTTTCACATTATATTTCACTTATATTTTAGAGGTGATAACTACCTTTCAAATTATATTCCACATATACTCTAGAGGTGATAGCTACTTTTCAAAATTTTCAAATTATAAAATTATATGTGTTCAAATTATAAAATTATATTCCACATATAGTATGGAGGTGATTAAGATATATAAGGGGAAAGTGAAATGACCATACTACTTTTTCAAATTGTAAAATTATGTGTTCAAATTATAAAATTATATTCCACATATAGTATGGAGGTGATTAAGAGATATAAGGGGAAAGGTGAAATGACCATACTACTTTTCAAATTATAAAATTATATGTGTTTAAATTATAAAATTATATTCCACATATAGTATGGAGGTGATTAAGAAATATAAGAGGAAAGGTGAAATGACCATACTACTTTTCAAATTATATTCCACTTATAATATGGAGGTGATTAAGAGATATAAGGGGAAAGGTGAAATGACCATACTATTTTTCAAATTATAAAATTATATGTGTTAAAATTATAAAATTATATTTCACATATAGTATGGAGGTGATTAAGAGGTATAAGGGAAAAGGTGAAATGACCATACGAAGATTTGACACAGCTATGAAAAACCATGTATTTTTTTTCTTTACATTAAGAGGCACGAAGGGGAGTGACAAGATCTAGAGGAAATAATAAATCTCCACATTCCAAGGCATAAAGGGGTGACAAGGTCTAGAGGAAATAATTAATCTCCACATACCAACTCATCTCATTCCATATTATTTTATCCATGCAAAACAAGTTTTTAGAGGTGTTAAGTTTTAAAGGGTCTTAATGCTATGTTGTGAAGACGATGACTTTTTAGAGATGTTAAGTTTTTAAGGGTCTTAATGCTATGTCGTGAAGACGATGAATTAGATATTGATATTTTTTTTAAATCGTTTTCATTATTTAGGATGCATTTAGGTTTGAGTTCACTTTATGACATTAGAGAGGTTTATAATTAGGAAATAAGGTAGTTGATTGTTTTTATGACCCATTTAAAGAGGTCAATAATTAAGCCAAAGATCTCAAATTTATGGTTTGGAGCTCACCAACGAAAATTGTTGTAATACACAAAGATATTGAATAATAATAATTTTTATATTGATTAATATGTGGATTAATGGTAACCATCAACATTTTTGTAATTAAAAAATATTGAATGATATATTGATTATGTTACTTATAATATATTTTGTTTTATTTTTGATTTCATATATCAACTTTTTATATTAACATCTTATGTTTTTAAAATAAATAATATTTTTTATATTGATTAATATGTGGATTATTTATAATTAAAAAATATTCAATGATATATTGATTATGTTACTTATAATATATTTTGTTTTATTCTTGATTTCATATATCAACTTTTTATATTAATATCTTATGTTTTTAAAATAAATAATAATTTTTATATTGATTAATATGGGAATTAATGGTAACCATCAACATTTTTATAATTAAAAAATATTTAATAATATATTGATTATGTTATTTATAATATATTTTATTTTTTTATTTCATATATCAATTTTTTATATTAACATCCTATGTTTTTAAAATAAATAATAAATTTTATATTGATTAATATGTGGATTAATGATAACTATTAACATTTTTATAATTAAAAAATATTCAATGATATATTGATTATAATATATTTTGTTTTATTCTTGATTTCATATATCAACTTTTTATGTTAACATCCTATGTTTTTAAAATAGTGGGAATTCGTTCCTAGAAATAGAAGCTATACTATTATAAAATTCTATTTTTTATTAAAAGATTTTACAAACTTTCATTGATTTTTTTTTTCTCTTGTCAAATACTTTCATATTGATATATATTTTCTAATTTTTTTTGACATTTTATATAAATAAATTTCAAAATTATTTTTCTTTTTTTTTTCTATTATTTGAGGTAAATTATGTTTTCTAAATCTTGAATAATGTCAAATATGTTTTGAAAGTAAAGTCCATCATGACGATTTATTCATGCTGATTAAAATGGTTGATATAAATTTATAGACGTCATTTTTCACTTTTTCAAATTAATGATATCAATAACATTATATCAACCACTTTGCTAATATAATTGTGCACATATATATATATATATATATATATATTAATGGTATTATAATAATATATTATATAAATATATATGAAATTGTTACATGTCAATATATTAAATTCTAATTCATCAACACTTTTGTGATCTTGAAATGTTTTTTTTAATGTTTTTTAACATTTAAAAAAAATTTGCCCCGGATGGGGTGACACGAGGCACTCCGGTGACACTAGGCTTAGAACTAAGCCCAAGCATAAATGCCGATGGCCTCCACCCACAAGTCTACATTTACGATGGTGGACGGCCATAGCTGCAGCTATACAACGGAGAGACTCCTCCCCCGTGCGACCATTTACACCCACAACGCACTCAGCATGACAGGGGTTAACGGCTGACAGGTGACTTCGGCCTCTGGTTATTTTCTTTCTTTTGTGCCCGGACAGAGCGGGACTGCTCCTGCTTCGGCTCTTCTCTTCGCATGGATGCTTTGGTGCAGTCCTGCACCCCTCTCGTCCTAGCTCACTCCCTTCTCGTTGCATTTTGGTAAGGATTTTCCTAGCATTTTGCTTTTTCGTGTGTCGGGACAGAGTCGGTCTACTCTTGCTTTGTACCTGCAACCACTCTCGTCCGGGCTTATTAGCTTCTCGCTGCAACCGCTCTGTACATTCATACATTCCCCAGAGACTATGGCTAGAAAGCGAGGCAGGCCTCGCCGTGGCTCGGCCTGGAATGCCCACAAGGCGCAGCGGCAACGGAAAGAGAAATTGAAACGTGTTGTGGCTTTGGCGACCTCCATTCTTCGGAAGAAGGCTCGGGCTGAGAAATTGGTGCTGCTCACCACCATTGCAGAGTCGGGAGTCGGTTGTAGTAGAGAAGCCATGGCATTTAAGCCGGGAGACAGGCAGGAGGTTGGGGCTGAGGACGCGTTTCCCACCTGTTTCGTGGAGGAAGATCCGTTTATGGAGGACCTGTTGACTGCAGAGGAGCCCCGCGCCATAGAGGCGACTCATCGGGATGAAAGCAGACCCAATTTGGCTCAGGAAGACGATATCCCCAGCTTCATTGTTGAAGAAATTCCCTGGCTGGGTGACTACAGCCCCACCAGCCATGATATGCAGGCAACCGAAGCAGAGGTGAACGCGGATAACAAACGCTCGGCGAGGAAGGATGCAGGGGATGATGCGGAGCAGATGGAGTTCGACGTTGGAATTGGAGCGACAGTGGAATTGAGGAATGTTCCCCTCAACTACGTGGGTGGCGGTTTTCATGGCTCTCTCCTCCATGCAGAGCATCTGGCTTTGGTGTTCGAACTCCGAGGCCACATGGAAGACCTGGAGCATAGGGCTCTTCTCATGGGCCAGTGCCTGGACTTGCTCCTCGATGCGTTTTCCAATGTTCCAACTCAGCAAAAGTGCCCCCTATGCGCGCAGGCATTTGCCATCCCGGATGGGTCCATGTGGCAGACTGGCAAGGGCGACAGGTCACCGGGTACGTATTTTTTTATCATTTCTTGGTTCTTAGTCTTATCGTGTTACTGTTTTATGCTCATTTGGACTATAGACATCTGTCCTGGTTTCCTCTGGGCAGGACAGATGCTACTTTCTTTCCTTTTTTATCATGCAATTGTTATATGCTCTCCACTTATGCTGGTTTCCAGTAATCGACAACATTTTTGGTGACTTAGACCTATACCACTGTATATCTTGTCAAAGTTTTTTGATAATCTAATATAGCAGGTTCCACTTTTTTATTTAAAAAAAAAAAATATTTAAAAAAAATTTAAACAATCTCTTATTTTTCTTAACTTTTAATAGACCAATTTTGATCTTAATAGAGGTTAACCATCATCATCATATTTATTCTTATATCACATAGATTAATTTATTATTATAATAGTCTTTTAAAAAATATTTTATAATTATATATTATGTGAAATTTGCAAATTAAGACAAGTCTCATATACAAATTTGCAAATTTTGACACATTTCATAGTAAAATTTGTATTGAATTATCTCTAATAAACACTATGCCAAATTTTGTATATATATATATATATACATTAATTGTTTTACCCTGATTCAACATGTTGTTTAAATTGCATTTTTGAAATGGATTCACCATGCTGAAAAACCTTTGGAGCATTGAGATTATATAGATTTAAACACTCAAATATGCAGATCCAACAATATCTAGTGGGATTACAAGTAAATATCCCCAGAAAATATGTGGGAAAAGGACAAAAACTTAGCACATTTAGACGAAAACTATATATATACTTAAAATAAAGCAAGAGAAACTCTAAATTGCTTACATCCAAGATACTATATGTTTTATCATACCAAAATGTGTTGTTTGATGCATGAGGGAGATACAATAGGTTGTTATGTGATACACTTGGTTGGTATATGTCCATGAGTGTCATTTTTCACCCTTTAAAATTAATGACATCGATCCGCATATATAACCTACTTTTTACTTAAATGTGGTTGTTCCTAGTTGACCACCATATGTGATGAGGAGGAATAAAATACCATTAATATATTAATACATAATTAATGTATTAATTAATTGAAAGTTGATTAATGTATTAATTAAGTAATGTAAAAAATAAAGTATTTACACATTACAATAATAGATTAATCATTAATGCATATTATCATATATTAATTAATTAAGACATTATTAATTAATACATTAATAAAGTATTAATACATCAATAAAACATTAATAAAGTAGTAATACATTAATAAAGTATTAATACATTAAAAATACTTTTTGTATTAATGTATTATATAAATTAAAGTACTAATACACTAATAAAGTAATACAATAACAATACATTATTACAGTAAGAATACATTAATAAATACATTAAATGCATTAAATGCATTAATAAATACATTACTCAATTATTAATACATTAATAAAGTATCGATACACTAATAAAGTAATACATTAATAAAGTAGTAATATGTTAACATTAATGTATTAAGTAATCATACATATTTAAGTTGAAAATGTAAATATGAAAATGACCATAATAAGCATATCATACATGTTTATTGGTGTCATTAATCATGTTGGAGATACATGTTTATTGGTATCATTAATCATGTTGGAGTAGATGAAATCCAATTCCAATTTGGAGAAGTGTGAAAAGTGGGTTTTCCCTATAGAATCCACCTTGGGTGAAATAGCTTTTTCCACTCAAAAAAGTAATTCATGTGCAGATAATGTCTTAGAAAAGGTTTTTGAGTTCACTAATTATGCTAGTGCCAATACAAATCAATTCCAAGTTGTAGAAGTATGAAAATGCAATGGGACCTGCTTTAGGCCAAATGGACCATACAAGAAAAATGACTCATGTGAGGATAGATACTGGATTGACCCATTTGAAGGTCAATATTGGATTATATATGTTTGTTAAAGTCATTGAGCATCATCAAGCTAACATAATTAAATTTTGACCCACAAAAGTACCAAAATGGAACATTAAAAAATTTCCACTAGGATACCAAGTTTCTTGTTCTAAAGTATTGAAAGTATATACATACGTCATCCAAGATTAATGTGCAAGAGATAGATTAGTCAGAACCTCAAAAACCAATGAGGTGTGCATTTTTATGGTTTTTAGGCTTGTTTTCTATTCAATGTTTTACTAAACATTTCTCTTTTCTTTGTTATTTCCAAGAGAGAAATTTTTTTAGGAGATTGTTGATAAGGTTGGGGTTTCCTATGGCATTGTTCAACCCCATGAAAAGTAGACATGAAACATAAAATTTACCAACACCAACCCTATTCATGTACTCATAAACCATGTTTTGAATGTTTCAAACCAGGAACTGTAACACAATTTTTTAAGTCCATGCATGAGGATCATTCATCTCAATTTTTTAAGGCCAAAATGCATCATAGTGGAAGAACATATCAATTAAAGTTTTCCTAGTAGCACTTTGAATACAAACTTGCATGGAAAAATGATCTGAATCAGCTTGATTATTTGAGAAATTTATAGGAAAAAGGTCTAGATTTTCGCAATTCTAACCTATGCCTGAATTTTCATAACTTAAAATTGACCACAACTCCAATTGTAGTAAATGAAGTTTTCAACCAAGAAATTTTTCCTCCAAATGTTTCCTACTGCATGGTTTTACATGTCTCTAGGCTCAATCGATATGCACTCAGAGAAAGAAAGGTATCTATGCCATGATCACAGTTCTTTCAGCATATCATTTTCCCCTCTTATAGTAAAACAACCCACCTTCCTCTAAATCCAGCAATGTACTTGCACAATCGCATGCCCAAAACAAGTGATCTTCCTCCAGGAGGTGGAGTGTCCTTTGACCAATAATATCACACCTCTTTTCTATTTTAGGAGAGCATTTCTATATTTCTATGGCTAGGATCTTCATAAAACTCTTGTCATGTCACACACAAAAAGAATACAATGAGTCTATCCCCATTAGATTGGAAAGGGATCGGAGAATATGACCACCCAGGTTTGGATCTCAACAGGTTTCCAAAAAAACCCTCTAAAACTATTGGCCCTCCTGGTAAACTAGAAGGAAACACAACACACACAATGCACTACGCATTCTCACCCGAGATAGTTCTATGGGTGATTTCAATGCTCAAGTTCTTGCAGTCTAGCAATAAGTGGGGATCTGGGAATGTATTATATCTTATTCATGCATTCATCATATTATTCAGCCAACTACTCCTAAGATTCATTCAACTTTTAGGTACTTGCATGCATTCTAATACATCTCATTAATCATTCATTCATAAAATTTTCATTGACAGAAAGTAAACATGCAAGAAACATCACAGATAACACATGTTTTACTATGGTTCACCCCCTTCTGGGCTACGTCCACAAAGATTTGGATTCTCTTCTCTTTTATTTAGTTTTCTACAAAATATGGTGCTTCACGCATTACATCTTCCTTCTTACAATCATGAAAAGGTTCAAGAACCTCTGTGAGGCGGACTAGATCACACCAGTCTCCTCATCATGTGACCTAACCCTCAAAATATAGCTACTTGACTCTTCTACAACTCAACAACCTTTTCCTTCTCAAGTGTCAGAACTAACAACCAACCCCGACCTAGACCTCCTAGATTCTTATTTATACTATTTTACAAGCTTATAGCCATTATAATCTCTACCAAAACCCTAAACCTATCATGGTTAGGTTTTCCTGCGTACACGCCACGTTGATTTCCCTCTTTGCATGTTGTTTTTCCTTATTTTTTTGCATGCTTCTTTCTTGCCATCGATTGTACGCATTCCAACATTAGTTCTTCTTTCCAAAATTTGGTATTTCCCAAACTATACCTTTCCTCCAACAATATGTCGGCGCCCAAAATAACCTTTCTTCGCAAAATAGGCATGCGCCCAATAGGCCTCCAATAATGACATGTGGCTCGTCCCGAGCCACTTAGGTAGTGTGCGCTCCCTGCACTGCCTTGTGCAGACTATGGAACTTTTATGCTAGTTCCTTTCCTTTTTCTCTCATTTGTGCATATTTGGTCATTAGTGCCTCTACTATCTGTGCTTCTATATCCTCATGCATTAATGTCGTGATCTATGCTTATGCCTATTATCTACTTGTCTTCTCTTCCTCGAACTGCGCAATCATTGTGCTACTTGTTCTTGGAGGGGTTCCAATTCCGCTTGTCTCTTTTGATTTTGCATATACGCTACTTTCAACTTTGTCTGCAACTTCTTCATGTCTTGAGTTCCCTTCAAGCACTTTGTGATGCTCATTGTCTTCTTCCTTTGTTTGAGCTCTTGTATGGAAACACTAATTGTGTCCTCTTCTTGGTCTCACTGTTCTAACTTCTCATCTTCTTCTAACGTTGTCCATAAATGCGTGGCTTTGTAATGTTCCCAAGCCAATATGCCAGAAACATCATAGTTTGGGTGAATTTTTAAACTTTTATTGGTTGTGGAATTTCGTCAAACACTTTGCTTACTGTGAACATTTAGGTTGCGCTTAGGGTTTACTGATGTGTTATATGTGTGTTTGCAGCAACGTATAAGAATATCAAGCAATGTAACATACCTCAACCATATTCAAGATAAAAAAATATATAAGATAACCAAACATGATTCATATCTGATCTTTATTCATAATAATGAGAACCTGCTACAATGAAGATGGCGGTCTAGAATGCACATCAGATGGCTCCAAGATAGAAGATAGGAGCTGGTACAAAATGCTCCAATAGAAGAATACAATCCTCCAAAGGCTGGATACCCAATGAATATCGATGCAAGAGTAGATCTGGGTCGTATGAAGTGCCAAACCCTCAAGCTAGAAGATGCCACGCCTTGCTGGAACCCTGAATATCCCCAACAATTCGGCCCTGCTGCCAAAGATATCCAAATGCTTCGGTAAATATGCCAAACAGTAGATCTGGCCAATGCAAGAAAAAACAAGGTGCTCAAATCTCCAAGATCCCTCTCAAACTCATGGATCTTCCCCTCCTTCAAGGAATGGTGCAACCACCTCGATGCCTGAAACCCTAGATAATTCAACCCCCCTCCTAGAGACCTCCAAAATCTCCATAAAACTACTAGAATGATAGATCGAGACACGAAAATGAAAACCCAAGTGCTCAAATCATCAAAGGACCCGCTAGACTCTTGGATCTAGCCACCCTTCAAAGAATTATGTGCCCTTCTCTTGGGGAAATTGTCCCACTCTCAATACAAATCAATCCTCCACCAAAATACCTCTGGAATCAACCAAGAATGGTTCTATGACACCTGCAAAGGAAACCCAATACTTGGAATTCCCGAAATATCTTCTCCTCAACCAAAAGGAATGAGTCTAAATCCACAAGTGCAACTCCCTTGCTGGAAAACCCCCAATGGTGCAACCTCTCTCTCTTCCTGTTCCCGTGGCTGGTATAGAACCCTCCTGCACTGATGTAGATCTGAACTAGAAAGGTGTGGGAGAGAATTTCATCTCCGAGACCAAGCTTGGGGAAAGCTAGGTGGAATCTTTCACCATTGAATCGTCCTCTAGGGTTTGTTAAGTCAAAATCCTCAAAACCCCCAAGGTATGGGCTCTCTAGCTGGAAGCCAGATATCAAAATGATAAACATACATGAATGAATGAATATAGGCCCTTGCCTTTCCTTTATACTTACTGCTCACCTTGTCCCTCCAAAGTGACTTTCATTTTATTAATATTTAATTAATTAATTGAATCACTTTAATTAATTAATTACCTTTTTACCTATGAAAAGTGCCTTATCTCTCCTTATGGCTTCCCTGGCCACTGAAAGTCACTTCTGACCATCATATCATGTAGTGTTTCTCCTCTCGATTCCAATGAGCTATTACACTGAGAGGTTCCTCCAAGTATTGTGCCCAAAATGACCTCTTTAGTGAATTTAATTGACTTATAGCTCAAAATACTCAAAATCATGGAAATCGTCAGAATGCAATGGAACCAAAGCCAATCTGTGTGGAATGGATCATAATGATGAAATAGGATGAGCAATGCAAGTCGGACCCCAAAATACCTCTCAATAATCCTTGTATTCGCTATAACCTCCATCTGGCTACTCTAGTCATCATAACCCTCTGTAATGTGATGATGTACCAAAGTGGGGACATTACAATCCTCCCTACTAGAAAATTTCTTGTCCTCAAGAAATAACCAAATATCCTCAAGTATAATACCAGGATCCCATGTCCACCTGTGGGACACACAGTAGACCCCATCCAAAGATGAACTATCACTCACTTTGCCCCCTCGGTCCCATATCAAGACATGAACTGCAAGCCCCTAGGAAGCATAATCCTGAAATGTATCAACACCGTGAAACTCCTTCTCATGACTCATTGACTCATCCTGGAATGTGTCCATCCTCTAAGATACTACCAAGATCAACACAGCCTCCATCAACTACACATGCTGATGAAAAAATGAGGTACTGCAAGACCTCTATGAGACACCCTCAAGTGATGTTCTCACCTCGAAATTGAAGCTAAATGGAAATTCATAACAAATTTCCCCTGCAAGGGTCCACTCGCCCCTGTCAAACAGTGAAATACTCAACCCTGCAATCCCTGGGTCTCATGCTATCCTTTGTCGAAGATCACCATGCTGACACTACACTATGCTGACCATGCCTGACTGCTCCCTGTATATATACCAGATCCTCCACTCCTGGATATTCAAGCTGAAGTACCTGTGGCACTTAGACTTGTTGTCCAGAAGCTACATATGTAAGAACATCTCTATGGATGTAGTAATTTCCCAACCATCTCCATGCCCGATCATGATGATCAAGAGGGAGAGAATGTCTTGCTCCATAGGACAAGTACCTGCAGGCCCACTCCAAACCAACCCAAGGTGGAGTGTGTGGCTCTCTGGCGTAACCTGGGTCAACATGAAATAAATCATCCTGCTAACAAAATGAACTCCCAGATCCCATGGAAAACTTGGAAGTTTATCACTTCCAGTCTTCGCTAGCTTCTCTTGTGTCAGACTGATCACTTTCGGAAGCTATCTATGCTCATATGTTTTCATCTGGCCTATGATGCTCACCATCACGCACCAAGTCTCAATTGTTTGCCTAAAATGGTCCACCTCTGACCTAATGTATGTCGCAAAAGTACTCATGTTAGGTGGTCTCAGCCTACTCACTCTCCATGCCCTCTGCCACTATCTATATCTCCTCATGTTGATGTCAATGATAAATGTGTCGGGAAAGGCTAAAAAAACCTTTGTAGATGACTATAGACCTGTAAAACATCGCATGCTTTGGTCAATCCCAAGGATTCAACCAAAATCTCATCCACTGGTATCCATGGTACATACTCTCCTGTGATCATCACTGACTCCCAATCATCCAGTACAACCAGAAGTAACTCCTCCAACTGTTGGTCCACCAACCTATACCTCTCATCTCCCATACAACTACTGATATGGTGAAGGTGATCTCTCATAACTAGGTGTTGCTGCAAAGGAGTGACATCTTCATGCTCCCCGAAGTGTGTCTCCTCCCTTTAAGGCAATATACCCCTCTGAATCCCACCATATATCTCGGCATGTCTATGTGAGCTATCACTCACCACTGTATGATCTGGCATACTCATGTCATCTCCCATATACTCATGCTACATAATAGATCTTGTGTGTACAACTGGATCAACCTCTACATGAAGGTCAACTGCTCTCAGAACACAAATGGAAGTGTCCTCAAATCTGTCACCGGATCTGGAGTCCCTATGCATATGTGAGTGCTCGATTATCTCAAAGATCCTGATAGAGGGTAGCTCCTGTGCCTCTGGATCATAAATCTCCATACACACCAGTGATCCTAGGCATGCCTCATGCTCCTCTCCCAATTGGTGCTCCTCTGCTAGACCACCAACATCCTCTAGCCATGTGATCAAAGGACATATCTAACGGTCCACTAGGCTAGATGAAGTGGACCTCTGATGAATCTCCTCAAGAATTTCCTCTGATCTGGACTCTAATTCTTGAAGGGTTGTCTGTGTGCCTCTTAAGAATCCTTGAATGCTCTCCAAATCCTAAGTGTGTCGGTCCACCTCCAACTCCCACACCCTCAAGGCCCTGTGATACATCTCGCCAATCCCTAGTAGGTAGTCCTTGTCTATCAACAACTGCTGGTAGTCCGTCCTCATCGTAGACACTCTCTCCCTGAGAGTATGAAAATCATCCATGGAAAATCCCTCATCTGATCTACCATGTGCCACTGATGCCCTCCAACAATAATCTACCATCAATGTATGCATGTCATCAATGCGTCTGGTGGCTTCCATGATCATATCCTCACTGACTCTCAACTATCCAGTCAAGTAGCATGACTCCTGATCATATTTATGTTGAGGTGCCACCTCATATCCCTAACTGCTAGTGTTAGCCCCAGAATACTCAACAACACTCTCTGCAAAAGATGAAACACTAAACTGATCCCTATCTACGGTGCTATTGGGTCCTCCTATATGCGACTGCATAATATTTCCAACTGCTAGCTCTCTCTGAATCATACTGTATCCGGTGTGAGCAGTTGTATCCTCTTGTGCACTCACCCTGCTACTATCATCTGTGCCTAGATCCCATATAGATGTGTTCAGACACATGCTATGGTCATCCTGACTAATAAAGAGTGAATCCTCATCAATGCAGTCCGATCCTGGAGGTAAGTGCCCCATCAACCTGTCAGTATACACAATCTGCTCCACCAATGGAATCTCCAAAAGCCGTGAATCAAACCCCTCGTGCTGATATGTGAGTGTAGGATCAACTGTCTATACGTCATATATCTCATCCTGGATCTGTGGATCCATGTGTCTCTGGTGTGTATCTCTCATGTACGACTCTTCCATCATATCTAACATGCCACTTCTATCCTCATGTGATGTGGATTCCATAGGTGTCTGGAAAGATGAAATATGTTCCATGGTAACCATAGGGAGCTTGTCATATCTAGGTGTTAACACGTGTGAATCCTCACTAGTGTCACCACTCTGCTAAGGTGTAAGGTCATCAATAGCATCTGATATGTCTGTTGAAACACCGGTGCTATCATCCTGTCGATCTCACTGCTCCTTTGATGTGAAAGGATCATTATCCTCTTGAAGCGTGAAAGAATCACTACCACTAGCCTATGTACAAGAGTGTGACATCCCCCAAAAATAAAATATTTTTTTTTATTTTTGTGTGCTGGAAATTTATTTCTGTTTTTGGCAAATTCGAATTTGGAAAAATTTTTCCATTTATGGGAATTTATAATTTCTAATTTAATAATTCTAATTAATTATTGTGATTGTTGCGCAGATATTTGATCTAACTCAACTAACTATTTGACTATGACACTTGTATAACAACATAACAATTATATTAATTGTAGGAGGACAAATGGAACAACCATGTTAAAATCAACTGACCATGACTCCATGAGTGGGGAACAAGTTGGAACTGCCTTTGCGCTGATTATAACAAGTGGAAAAACAGAGATTTGGCCACTGGCAGCCCCTAAAAATCAGATATTAAGAGAGCTACAAAAATCCCCAAAGGGGGGAAAAAGACCCGGCCAAAAATTAATAAATAGCATATGCGAGGAGGCAAGACACTGCCAAGTATGTTGGGAAAAGATCTTTGAGCTCTCTTGCTGTTATAAACACTGCAGATTGAGTGTGAGGCAAGAGGAACCTGCTAAAATAGAATTTCCTTGCTGTTATGAGCACTTTTGAGTAAGTGTGAGGCAAGAGGATAATTGTTGGGATTGAAGGACATTGTTGAGGAGGAGTTTCCAAGTTTGCCCTCATGGATTCATGGTCAGGATAGGGGTTGAATCGGGCAAGTGAATTTGGCTGCCCTTTTCTACAGTTGGGAGGAATGTGGTTGTTCCCTTTGTCTTCCCACGGATTGGATTCAGATATGTTGATCTACCGCTCTCTATTTTTGGCTATGTTTTGATTGATGGCGGGTATCTGTTGGGTGATTATATCTAATTGCCTTAATGTAAACCTTCCCTCTCTATTATTGGATGTTTTGTGTGTAACTGATATTATGCATCTAATTGTTTCTAAATTTGAAATAATTCTTTCAATGGATGACGTTTATCGTGGTATTAAATGTACAATCACAGTCTAAATTCTGGAGTGGTCCCTCCTGAAATCTGGAAGTGCTAGGAAAATTTATTTTTATAGAAGTTGAGTTTAAGAAAGTCGGTCCATCTACGGGTTAGGTTTAATTTGAAGTCAAAATACTAGATGTACAAAAATTCGAAAAGTTCAAGAATTCTGGGAACCCCCGGAAACCAAACTCAGATCCCTCAGATCATCAATTATAATGTCCAAACTCTGATGGAATGATATTCTTATTCATGTATTTACATAGATGCACAGATCTAGTATTGTTGACGTTTAATGCATTGTTTAAAGAGGCTCTAAGTGATTATAATAGAAATTACTTTTTACAGAAAAATTGTTGTCCTATTGTACCCTTTTGTAGATTATATGCGTATAAACTCATAAGTTTAGATTTTTTCGGAATTCTGTTGGGCAAGCGTATATTGAATCCTTCTACACCTACTGTTTCACAGAATGAAAGTAAGAATACCAGTACAAGGAAACATCTTAAATTATGAAAATAATGTGAATTTCGGCATTCCAGATTTGTTGGTTACATTTATGCGAAGTTCCCTTTCTTTTCCAAACCGTGAAACCCCGAATCTCGAAATCCCGATGTGTTGGTCCCACATCCTTCCACTTTTCGCATTTTCAGAAGTTGTTGTGTGTTGTTTGGTATTTGAAACCCCGAAACCCCGAACCTCGAAATCCCGAAATGTTAGTTCCATGTTCCTTTTCGCAATTTCTGGAATTGTTTGTGTTTGATGTTTTGGCCTTTGAACTCACGAAGTCCCGAACCCAGAAACCCCGAAATGCGGGCCCCACCTTTCCTTTTCGCATTTCGCAAGTTTGTTTATGTTGAAGTTTGGGGCACTTGAACTCGGGAAGTTCCGAACCCCAAAACCCCGAAGTGCTAGTCCAACCTTCCCTTTGTTTCTCATTTCAGAGGTTTGTATCTGTTGATGTTTGGCTTCTGTACTTGCGAAATCCCGAACTCCGAAATCCCGAAGTGCTGGTCACTTTTTGTGATTTCGGGAGCTATTGTGTGTTGATGCTAGCTATTGTATTTGCGAAATATCGAACTCCAAAATCCTGAAATGTTTGTCACTTTTCGCAATTTTGGGAATTGTTGTGCGTTGATGTTGGTTGTTGTACTCGTGAAATCATGAACTCCGAAATCCCAAAGTGCTAGTCACTTTTCACGATTTTGAGAATTGTTTTATGTTGATGTTAGCTATTGTATTCGCGAAATCCGCAACTTAGAAATCCTGAAATGTTGGTCACTTTTCACGATTTCGGGAATTGTTCTGCGTTGATGTTGGTTGTTGTACTCGTGAAATCCGGAACTCTGAAATCCTGACATACTGGTCACTTTTCGCGATTTCGGGAGTTGTTGTGTGTTGATGTTAGCTGTTGTATTCATGAAATCCTGAACTCTGAAATCCCAAAATGCTAGTCACTTTTCGCGATTTCGGGAATTGTTGTGCGTTGATGTTGGCTATTGTACTCGCGAAATCCCAAACTCTGAAATCTCGACATGCTGGTCACTTTTTGTGATTTCGAGAGTTGTTGTGTATTGATTGGAGAATTCTTCCTCCCAATTAGAGGTATGGAACTAACAGACCTATTTACAAGTCGTTCGTATAGTTAAATCTGTGTTGGTGTTATAGACATCATCAAATAAGAAAATATTGGTAATTTTTACAAGACCTTAAATAACATTGAAGGGAGGAGTATACACTTATTGTATCATCGAGTAGGAAGTTTTAAGTTGCATAGTAAAGACAATCAACGACAGTAAGGTCTCTAACAAACTTTCAGACTCAAGCTTTATAACAGAAGACTTAATTGCTAGAATCTCGAAACTATGCAAAGATAATTGTACAAACAATTTTTTTTTTGTGACAGTTTTTGGGGTACATTACATATGGTATCAAAGAAAAAGTTACAACATTGGGCCTGAGAAAGGCCACATTAATTTCTTAGTATATATATTCTGATTTATGAAAAAACTAATCAATCTTGTGGACTACAAACAAAAATCTTTTATGTTTTGTGTTGAATAATGGAAGCTCAAGAAGGTGCAGAAATCAGGGTGGAAGAGAATCTGCAACAATGACCTCCTGGAGATCCAATACAGAACAGTGATGGAAGCTCACCCATGGAGCTATTGGAAACAATGAGGAACCTTATTTTTGAACTACAGGTTTTCAAGGCCGACAATGAAAAATTGAAGAAGGCACAGCAGGAACAGCAAGAGATAAATGAAGTCCTGCTGCGTAGTATAGTAACCAAGAAAATCCCAAAAGATGATAACCATGAGGAAGAGGTCAACAAAAGGGCCTCCAAGAATTCTGGTGCGAAAATAGAAAAAAGGGACAGTTCGTCTGAAGGGATACCTTCACCTGAAGACAAAACCATACCAAACAAAAAAAGAAAACAAACAGACCACATTGAAGGAGAATTTAAAAATATTAAAACTGCTACTTTTGATGGAGAATCCAGGATAGGAGAAGAAGCCGAGGCATGGTTGTTGGACATCAAAAAATATTTCCAAATCTACAACTATTCCAGTAACATGAAAGTCAGAATGGCCATCTACAATCTAAAGGGGAAGGCCAACATTTGGTGGCAGGACTTGAAATTGGCCAAGGACCTAAAGGAGAAATAGTTGGAATGGTCTGACTTTAAGAAGTATTTTAAGAAACAATACCTTTCTGAAAGCTATTATGAAAGGAAGACGAAAGAATTTTATGAGTTACGACTCAGACAAATGACGATGGAGGACCTTATAAATAAATTTTTGGAACTACTAAGGTTCGTACCATGCATCCGGGAGGATAAGGTAAAAATCCAACGATTCTTAAGTTGTTTACCGCAATCCTACAGGGACAAAATTGAGTTTGACAACCCCAAATCCTTGAGTGAGGCATTCAGGAAGGCACAAATGTGCTATGACTAGTATAAACAATGGATAGAGTTTCCCAAGACCTTAAAGGATAAGAAGCAAGATGGAATGCACCAGCGGAAGAAGGGATACCAGCCAACTCCTTATCGGAATGCAGCAAAAAGTTTCCCAAGGAAGGATTTTCACTCCAATCATCCGAATACGCAAGGTAGCGGTAAACCGGTAAACCTGGGAATGAAGAAGTTTGGGGACAACTCCCGCAAGCCAATAAAGTGTGGGAGTGTGGAGAGCCTCATCTAAGGAGGAATTGTCCACGTTTAATTGCAGCAAACATAACCGTTGTTCACAAGTTGCAGGAAGCCTCAACAGTAGGTGACATGGGAAGAAGTCTACATCGGATAAATGCAGCCATAGATGGTCGACAAGCTAAACACCAATCCTCAGTGGTAGAAATTGAAGGTAAAATCCATGACACTCGAATTTCTATTTTAATTGACCCTGGAGCTACGTTAAGTTATATTACTCCCGATGTAGTAGAGTTGAATAAACTTAATAAACAAAAGAATGAAAAATCTTGGCTTGTACAACTAGCAATAGGTACTAAAAGAAAAGTAGTTAACTTTATTTATGATCTTGAGTTCATATTAGATGGTCAAAAGATAAGGACCAATCTGAACATCCTACCACTAGGATCTTATGATATGATTATCGGGATGGATTGGTTGGAACAACACAAAGCAGTACTAGACTGTTATACAAAGATACTTAGCTATAAAAATAATTTTGGCACTGTTAGAACAACCCAAGGTATACCAAAACCTATGTCAGTCAGACAAGTTTCAACGATGCAATTCAAGAAATGTATTATAAAGGGATGTCAAGTTTATGCCATCCAAGTGATGAATCTATTAGAAACAGAAGATAATCCCAGGTTAGAAGACTTTGTTGTCCTAGGAGAATTCAAAGACATGTTTGTTGATGAGATACCATAATTACCTCAAAGGAGAGAAATATATTTCTCTATAGACTTACTACCCGGATCAAGCACCCTAGCGAAAGAGTCTACCAGAACTGAAAAAATTAAAAATACAATTACAGGAATTGTTGGACAAAGAGTATATCAGACCAAGTGTCTTTCCATGGGGTGCACCAGTCCTCTTTGTGAAAAAGAAAGACGGTACTCTAAGACTATGTATCGATTATAGACAACTGAACAAAGTGATCATTAAGAACAAATACCCCTTAACCAGGATAAATGATCTGTTTGATCAAGTTGGTGGGGCCAAGATCTTCTCAAAATTGGATTTACGATCCGGTTATCATCAAGTTAGGATAAAGGACCAAGACATAAAAAAAAAAACTTTTCGAACAAGATACAGACACTATGAGTTTGCAGTCATACCTTTCAGACTCACTAATGCACTAGCCATGTTTATGTTCTTAATGAACAACATTTTCAGCCAGTACTTAGATAGGTTTGTAGTAGTATTTATCGACGATATTCTAGTCTATTCTAAAACAGAGGAGGAACATGATGAACACTTAAGAATAGTTATGAAAACACTAAGGAAACACAAACTATACGCAAAATTTGACAAATGTGACTTTTATCGAAAGGAAATACAATATTTAGGACATGTCATTTCCTCGGAAGGTATTTCCATAGACCCGGAAAAGATAAAAGCCATTATGGAATGGAAAATACCTAAGGATGTGGCAGGTATCTAGTCATTCATGGGAATCACCAGATACTATCGTAGATTTATAGAAGGGTTCTCCAAGATAGCCTACCCTATCACATCATTACAAAAGAAAGGGACCAAGTTTAACTGGTCCCAAAAGTGTCAAGACAGTTTTAACAAGTTAAAATAATTATTAACATAAGCGCCCATTTTGAAGGTAGTAGGCCCAGATAAAGACTTCACAGTATGCGTTGATGCAAGTAAAGAGGGACTCGATGGTGTTCTAACTCAGGAAGGGCATGTGATCTGCTATGAGTCCCAGAAATTAAAAGAACACGAGTGAAATTATGTTACTCATGACTAGAATTGGCAACAGTAATACATGCCTTAAAAATGTGGCGACACTATATAATGGGCAAAAAATTCTTACTATTGACGAATAATAGTGGGGTGAAATATATATTTAACCAACCAGACCTTAATGCAAGAAAAGAAAGGTGGCTAGCCTTCTTGAGCGAATTCGTCTTCGAGGTTAGACATATCAAGGGTATGGAAAATAAAGTAGCAGATGCTTTAATCCGCAGAATCCATGGGTTATTTGAGATAAATATCAGGAGGGTAGAAAGTGGTCTGGAACAAAGAATAAGAACGATAGGTGTTAACGATGGAAATTACACTAAGATGATGGCAGAATCTAAAAATAGTATCGCAAACTCAGATAAACCAAATATAAGTATCGACAAGAAGGGACTATTAAGATTTAAAAATAGACTGTACATACCGGAATCAACAGAGTTAAAATTAACTATTTTAAATGAAGTGCATAAGAAACTCTATTCTGGCCATTCAGGCTACCAGAAAACGATAACAACAATTAGAAAAATATTTTACTGGCCTAACATGAAGGGCGAAACAGCAGAGTACTTGGCTAGGTGCCAAGATTGTCAGCAGGTTAAGGCCGAACACCAGCATCCAGCCGGCCTATTACAACCATTACCAGTACCAGAATGGAAATGGTAGACCATATCACTGGACTTTATAACATTTTTTCCTAAAACTCAAAAACAGAATGATTCAATCATGGTTGTAATCGATAAACTCAGTAAGTCTACACACTTTACTCTTGTAAAGGCTACTTTTAAAGCTATTAATATTGCTGAAATATTCATGAAAGAAATTTTTAGACTGCATGGTATTCCTAAAATGGTGATTTCAGATAGAGACGTAAAATTCACATCCGCTTTTTGGAAGGAATTGTTTGGAGGGATAAATACTAATTTGAATTTTAGTATGAGTTGTCATCCACAAATGGATGGACAGACCAAAAGGACAAACCAAATCATAGAGGATATGCTCCGCATGTATGTAAGAACGAAACCGAACAAGTGGGAAGACTACCTACACTTGGTAGAATTTGCATATAACAATGGGTACCAAACTTCGTCTAAGTTGAGCCCTTTCGAAATACTGTACAATAGAAAGTGTACAACTCCAATTAGTTGGGATAACCCGGCTAACAGACTCATGTTTGGACCAGAGATGCTCCAAGAAATGAAGAACATGGTAAGGAAGGTACAATAGAACTTGAAAGAGGCACAGGACAGACAGAAGAGCTATGCTGATCAGAAAAGAAGACACTTGGAATTTCAAGTGGGAGACCATGTTTATTTGAAGGTCAAAGCCTGAATAAGCTTGCTGAAGTTGGGGAACTGTGGCAAGCTGGCACCCAGGTTTTATGGGCCCTTCAAGATACTAGCTCGCATTGGACCCGTAGCATATCAGCATGCCCTTCCAGCTAATTTAAGAATTCATAATGTATTTCATGTTTCTTTGTTGAAAAAGTATATTCATGACCCTACTCATATGATTGATTAGAACTTGGTGCAGGTGGAACCCAAAGGCGAGTTCCAGGTGGAACCCATACGCATTCTGGACCGGAGAGAAATAACACTTCGGAACAGAGTCGTCGCTCAAGTAAAGGTGCAATGGAAGCACTTTAGTCCTGAGGAGGCCACTTGAGAATTGGAGGGAGATTTGCAGAAATCTCATCCAATCCTGTTCCAGGAAAGGAATGAACACTGAGGACAGTTTTTTACTGAAGGGGGAAAGGATGTGACATCCCCCAAAAATATTTTTTTTATTTTTGTGTGCTGGAGATTTATTTCCGTTTTTGGCAAATTCGAATCTGGAATTTTTTTGCCAATTATGGCAATTCTGAATTTCGAATTTAATAATTGTAATTAATTATTATGACTGTTGGGAAGAAATATGATCTAAGTCAACTAAATATTTGACTATGACACTTGTATAACAACAAAACAATTATATTAATTGCAGGAGGACAAATGGAACAACCATGTTAAAATCAATTGACCATGACTCCATGAGTGGGGAACAAGTTGGAACTGCCTCTAGGCTAATTATTACAAGTGACAAATCAGATATTTGGCCACTGGAAGCCCTTGAAAATCAGGGATTAAGAGAGCTGCGAAAATCCCCAAAGGAGGGAAAAAGACCCGGGAAAAATTTGATAAATAGCATATGCAAGGAGGCAGGACGTTGCCAAGTGTGCTGGGAAAATATCTTTGAGCTCTCTTGTTGTTATGAACACTGCGGATTGAGTGTGAGCCAAGAGGAGCCTGCTGAAATATAATTGCCTTGCTGTTATGAGCACTATTGAGTAAGTGTCAGGCAAGAGGATAACTGTTGGGATTGAAGGACATTGCAGAGGAGGAGTTTCCAAGTTTGCCCTCATGGATTCATGGTCAGGCTAGGGGATGAATCGGGCAAGTGTCTTTGGCTTCCCTATTCTACGGTTGGGAGGAACATGGTTGTTCCCTTTGTCTTCCCGCGGATTGGATTCAGATATGTTGATCTACCCCTCTCTATTTTTGGCTATGTTTAGATTGATGGCGGGTATCTGTTGGGTGATTATATCTAATTGCGTTAATGTAAACCTTCCCTCTCTGTTCTTGGATGTTTTGTGTGTAACTGATATTATGCATCTAATTGTTTCTAAATTTGAAATAATTCTTTCAATGGATGATGTTTATCGTGGTATTAAATGTACAATCACAGTCTAAATTCTGGAGTGGTCCCTCCCGAAATCTGGAAGTGCTAGGCAAATTTATTTTTATAGATGTTCAGTTTAAGAAAGCCAATCCATCTATAGATTAGGTTTACTCTGAAGTCAAAATACTAGATGTACAAATATTCGAAAAGTTAAAGAATTCTGGGAACCCCCGGAAACCAAACTCAGATCCCTCAGATCATCAATTATAATTTCCAAACTCTGATGGAATGATATTGTTATTCATGTATTTACATAGATGCACAGATCTAGTACTGTTGACGTTTAATGCATTGTTTAAAGAGGATCTAAGTGATTATAATAGAAATTACTTTTTACAGAAAAATTGTTGTCCTATTATACCCTTTTGTAGATTATATGCGTATAAACTCATAATTTTAGATTTTTTCAGAATTCTGTTGGGTAAGCGGATATTGAATCCTTCTACACCTACTGTTTCACAGAACGAAAGTAAGAATACCAGTACAAGGAAAAATCTTAGAATTATGAAAATAATGTGAATTTCGGCATTCGGGACTTGCTGGTTACATTTATGCGAAGTTCCCTTTCTTTTCCAAACCCCGAAACCCCGAATCCCGAAATCCCGATGTGTTTTTCCCACATCCTTCCACTTTTCGCATTTTCGAAAGTTGTTGTGTGTTGTTGTTTGGTATTTGAAACACCGAAACCTTGATTCCCGAAATTCTAAAATGTTAGTTCCACGTTCCTTTTCGCAATTTCAAGAATTGTTTGTGTTTGATGTTTTGTCTTTAGAACTCACGAAGTCTCGAACCCCGAAACCCCGAAATGCGGGCCCCACCTTTCCTTTTCGCATTTCAAAAGTTTGTTTATGTTGAATTTTGGGGCACTTGAACTCACAAAGTTCCAAACCCCGAAACCCCGAAGCACTAGTCCAACCTTCCCTTTGTTTCTCATTTCGAAGGTTTGTATCTGTTGATGTTTGTCTTCTGTACTCGCGAAATCCAGAACTCCGAAATCCCGAAGTGCTATTCACTTTTCACGATTTCGGGAGTTGTTGTGTGTTGATGTTAGCTATTGTATTCGTGAAATCCCAAACTCTGAAATCCCGAAATGCTGGTCACTTTTCACGATTTCGGGAATTGTTGTGCATTGATGTTGGTTGTTGTACTCGCGAAATCCCGAAGTGCTGGTCACTTTTCGCGATTTCGGGATTTGTTGTGTGTTGATGTTATCTATTGTATTCGCGAAATCCTGAACTCCGAAATCACGAAATGCTAGTCACTTTTCATGATTTCAGGAATTGTTGTGTGTTGATGTTGGTTGTTGTACTCGTGAAATCCCGAACTCCGAAATCCCAACACGTTGGTCACTTTTCACGATTTTGGGAGTTGTTGTGTGCTGATGCTAGTTGTTGTATTCATGAAATCCTGAACTCTGAAATCCCGAAATGCTGGTCGCTTTTTGCGATTTCGGGAATTGTTGTGCGTTGATGTTGGTTGTTGTACTCACAAAATCTCGAACTCCGAAATCCCGACATGTTGGTCACTTTTCACGATTTCGGGAGTTGTTGTGTATTGATTGGAGAATTCTTCCTCTTGATTAGTGGTATGGAAGTAACAAACCTGTTTACAAGTCGCTCGTATAGTTAAATCTGTGCTGGTGTTATAGACATCATCAAATAAGAAAATATTGGTAATTTTTACAAGACCTTAGATAACATTGAAGGGAGGAGTATACACTTATTGTATCGTTGAGTAGGAAGTTTTAAGTTGCATAGTAAAGACAATCAACGATAGTAAGGTCTCTAACAAACTTTTAGACTCAAGATTTATAATAGAAGACTTAATTGCTTGAATCTCAAAACTATGCAAGGATAATTGTACAAAAAAATTAAAAAATTGTGACAGTTTTTGTGGTACATTACATATGGTATCAGTGCAAAAGTTACAAAACTGGGACTGAATAGGGCCACATTAATTTCTTAGTATATATATTCTGATTTATGAAAAAAATAATAAATCTTGTGGATTACAAACAGAAAGCTTTTCTGTTTTGTGTTGAATAATGGCAGCTCAAGAAGGTGCATAAATCAGGGTGGAAGAGAATCTGCAACAAGGACCTCCTGGAGATCCAAGACAGAACAATCATGGAAGCTCACCCATGAAGGTGTTGGAAACAATGAGGAACCTTATTGTTGAACTACAGGTTTTCAAGGCCGAGAATGAAAAATTGAAGAAGGCACAACAGGAACAACAAGAGATAAATGAAGTCCTGTTGCGTAGTATAGTAACTAAGAAAAGCCCAAAATATGATAACCATGAAGAAGAGGTCAGTAAAAGGGCCTCCAAGAATTCTGGTGCGAAAACAGAAAAAGGAGAAAGTTCGGATGAAGGGACACCTTCAGCTGAAGACAAAACCATACCAGACAAAAAAAGAAAACAAACAGACCACCTTGAAGGAGAATTTAAAAAGATTAAACCCGCTACTTTTGATGGAGAATCTAGGAAAAGAGAAGAAGTCGAGGCATGGTTGTTGGACATCAAAAAATACTTCCAAATATACAACTATTCTAGTAACATGAAAGTCAGGATGGCCATCTACAATCTGAAGATGAAGGCCAACATTTGGTGGCAGGACCTGAAATTGGCCAAGGACCTAAAGGAGAAACAATTGGAATGGTCTAACTTTAAGAAGTATTTTAAGAAACAATACCTTTCTGAAATCTATTATGGAAGGAAGACGAAATAATTTTATGAGTTACGACTCGGACAAATGACGATGGAGGACCTTATAAATAAATTTCTGGAACTACTAAGGTTCATACCATACATCCAGGAGGATAAGGTAAAAATCCAACGATTCTTAGGTTGTTTACCACAGTCCTACAGGGACAGAATTGAGTTTGACAACCCCAAATCCTTGAGTGAGGCATTCAGGAAGGCACGAATGTGCTATGAACAGTATGAACAATAGGTAGAGTTTCCCAAGACCTTGAAGGATAAGAAGCAATATGGAATTCACTAGCGGAAGAAGGTATACCAACCAGCTCCTTATCGGAATGCAGCAAAAAGTTTCCCAAGGAAGGATTTTCACTCCAATCATCGGAATACGCAAGGTAGCGGTAAACCAGTAAACCTGGGAATGAAGAAGTTTGGGGACAACTCCCGCGAGCCATTAAAGTGTGGGAGTGTGGAGAGCCTCATATAAGGAGGAACTGTCCACATTTAATTGTAGTAAGCCTCGATAGTGGGTGACATGGGCAGAAGTCTGCATCGGATAAATGCATAGATGGTCGACAAGTTGACCACCAGTCCTCGGTGGTAGAAATCGAAGGTAAAACCATGACACTCGAATTTCTGTTTTAATTGGCCTTGGAGCTACGTTAAGTTATATTACTCCCAATGTAGTAGATTTGAATAAACTTAAGAAACAAAAGCACGAAAAATCTTGGCTTGTACAACTAGCAATAGGTACTAAAAGAAAAGTAGTTAACTTTATTTCTAATCTTGAGTTCATCTTAGATGGTCAAAAGATAAGGACCAATATTAACATCCTACCACTAGGATCTTATGATATGATTATCGAGATGGATTGGTTTGAAAAACACAAAGCAGTACTAGACTGTTATAAAAATATACTTAGATATAAAGATAATTTTGGCATTGTTAGAACAACCCAAGGTATACCAAAACCTGTGTCAGTCAGACAAGTTTCCACGATGAAATTCAAGAAATGTATTAGAAAGGGATGTCAAGCTTACGCCATCCAAGTGACGAATCTATTAGAAACAGAAGATAAGCCCAAGTTAGAAGACTTTGTTGTCCTACGGGAATTCAGAGACATGTTTGTTGATGAGATGCCAGAATTACCTCCTAGGGGAGAAATAGATTTCTCTATAGACTTACTACCCGGATCAACCCCCATATCAAAAGCACCCTACCGAATGAGTCTACCAGAACTAACATAATTAAAAATACAATTACAGGAATTGTTGGACAAAGAGTATATCAGACCAAGTGTCTCGCCATGGGGTGCACCAGTCCTCTTTGTGAAAAATAAAGACGGTACTCTAAGACTATGTATCGATTATAGACAACTGAACAAAGTGACCATTAAGAACAAATACCCCTTACCCAGGATAAATGAACTGTTTGATCAAGTTGGTGGGGCAAAGATCTTTTCAAAATTGGATTTACCATCCGGTTATCATCAAGTTAGGATAAAGGACCAGGACATAAACAAAACAACTTTTCGAACAAGATACGGAAACTATGAGTTTGTAGTCATACCTTTCACACTCACTAATGCACCAACCACGTTTATGTGCTTGATGAACAACATTTTCAGCCAGTACTTAGACAAGTTTGTAGTAGTATTTATCAATGATATTCTTGTCTATTCTAAAATGGAGGAGGAACATGATGAACACTTAAGAATAGTTCTGCAAACACTAAGGAAACACAAACTATACACAAAATTCGACAAATATGACTTTTATCAAAAGGAAATACAATATTTAGGACATGTCATTTCCTCGGAAGGTATTGTCGTAGACTTGGAAAAGATAAAAACCATTATGGAATGGCTAGTACCTAAGGACGTGGCAGGTATCTGGTCATTCATGGGAATCACCAGATATTATCGCAGATTTATAGAAGGGTTCTCCAAGATAGCCTACCCTATCACGCCATTACAAAATAAAGGGACCAAGTTTAACTGGTCACAAAAGTGTCAAGACAGTTTTAACAAGTTAAAAGAATTATTGACATCAGCGCCCATTTTGAAGATAGCAGACCCAGATAAAGACTTCACAGTATGCGTTGATGCAAGTAAAGAGGGACTAGATGGTGTTCTAACTCAGGAAGGGCACATGATTTGCTATGAGTCCTGTAAATTAAAAGAACATGAGCAAAATTATGTTACTCATGACTTAGAATTGGCAGCAGTAATACATGCCTTAAAAATGTGGCGACACTATATAATGGGCAGAAAATTCTTACTATTGACGGATAATAGCGGGGTGAAATATTTGTTTAACCAACCAAACCTTAATGCAAGACAAGCAAGGTGGCTAGCCTTCTTGAGAAAATTCGACTTTGAGGTCAGACATATCAAGGGTAAGGAAAATAAAGTAGTAGATGCTTTAAGCCGCAGAATCCATGGGTTATTTGAGATAAATATCAGCAGGGTAGATAGTGATCTCGATCAAAGAATAAGAACGACAGGTGTTAACGATGGAAATTACACTAAGATGATGGAAGAATCTCAAAATAGTATCTCAAACTCAGATAAACCAGATATAAGTATCGACAAGAAGGGACTATTAAGATTTAAAAGCAGACTGTACATACCGGATTCAACAGAGATAAAATTAACAATTTTAGACGAAGTGCATAAGAAACTGTATTCTGGCCATCCAGGCTACCAGAAAACAATAACAACACTTAGAAAAATATTTTACTGGCCTAACATGAAGGGCGAAACAACAGAGTACTTGGCTAGGTGCCAAGATTGTCAGCAGGTTAAGGCCGAACACCAGCATCCAGCCAGCCTATTACAGCCATTACCAGTACCAGAATGGAAATGGGAGACCATATCAATGGACTTTATAACAGGTTTGCCTAAAACTCAGTAACATAATGATTCAATCATGGTTGTAATCGATAAACTCAGTAAGTTTGCACACTTTATTCCTATAAAGTCTACTTTTAAAGATATTAATATTGCTAAAATATTCATGAAAGAAATTTTTAGACTGCATGGTATTCCTAAAATGGTGATTTCAGATAGAGACGTAAAATTCACATCCGCTTTTTGGAAGGAATTGTTTGCAGGGTTAAATACTAATTTGAATTTCAGTACAAGTTATCATCCACAAATGGATGGACAGACCGAAAGGACAAACCAAATCATAGAGGATATGCTCTGCATGTATGTAAGAACGAAACCAAACAAGTGGGAAGACTACCTACACTTGGTAGAATTTGCATATAACAATGGGTACCAAACTTTGGCTAAGTTGAGCCCTTTCGAAATACTGTACGGAAGAAAGTGTACAACTCTAATTAGCTGGGATAACCCGACTGACAGACTCATGGTTGGACCAGAGATGCTCCAAGAAATGGAGAACTTGGTAAGGAAGGTACAACAGAACTTGAAAGAGGCACAGGACAGAGAGAAGAGCTATGCGCAGTAAAGAAGACACTTGGAATTTCAAGTGGGAGACCATGTTTATTTGAAGGTCAAAGCCCGAAGAAGCTCATTGAATTTGGGGAACTGTGCCAATATGGCACCCAGGTTTTGTGGGCCCTTCAAGATACTAGCTCGAATTGGACCCGTAGCATATCATCTTGCACTTCCAGCTAATTTAAGAATTCATAATGTATTTCATGTTTCTTTGTTGAAAAAGTATATTCATGACCCTACTCATATGATTGATTGTAACTTGGTGGAGGTGGAACCCAAAGGCGAGTTCCATGTGGAACCCTTGTGCATTCTGGACCAGAGAGAAATAGCACTTTGAAACAGAGTCGTCGCTCAGGTAAAGGTGCAATGGAAGCACTTTAGTCCTGAGGAGGCCACATGGGAATTGGAGGGAGATTTGTGGAAATCTCATCCAATCCTGTTCCAGGAAAGGAACGAACAATGAGGACAATGTTTTACTAAAGGGGGAAAGGATGTGACATCCCCCAAAAATAAGATATTTTTATTTTTATTTTTGTGTGTTGGAAATTTATTTCCGTTTTTGGCAACTTCGAATCTGGATTTTTTTTTCCATTTATGGCAATTCCGAATTTCAAATTTAATAATTGTAATTAATTATTGTGACTATTGGGCAGAGATCTGATCTGACTCAACTAACTATTTGACTATGACACTTATATAACAACAGAATAGTTATATTAATTGTAGGAGGACAAATGGAACAACCATGTTAAAATCAGTTGACCATGACTCCATGAGTGGGGAACAAGTTGGAACTGCCTCTGGGATGATTATTACAAGTGGAAAATCAGAGATTTGGCCACTGGCAGTGTAGTTTCCCCAAGGCCGAGCCCCATTACAGATTATGTTATATGCAAAGAATTGTAAATATGTTCTATAGGCTGGTGAGCCAAGTTTTGTATAAGTTGTAGGCTTATGTGTTTTGTTAGGCCAGGGAGCCTAAGTGTTGAAGGCCAGGAGCCTGTTGATGTACTTGTAAGTATGCAGATCAATCAATAAAATATAATCACCGCCAGTGCAGACCGACCACGATGAATGAGTGATGGGGGACTGAGCGTCCACAGAGTAGGCAAGGAACTAGGGGCTGGAAGGTGGGAAAGGGGCTGAGTGATGAGCCTAGGGGCTAAGCCTAGGGGGCTTAGGCCCAGAATAATATTTTAATATTATTTCTTAAAAATCCATATGCACATTATTTTATCTTAAATCCTTTTGGAAGGACCCGTGAGTTCCCAAGTGGTGGGAGGAAGGCGTACGAATGGAACACATGCAGTTCCCAGGGTGACAAGTGTCAACCCTGGTGCATGCAAATATAAGCCTAAACTAAACCGTGGGTGGGGAATCTTCCTCCATTCAGACCCGAACCTCTGAGCGTGAAATGGGGTACGACCTCTGCCAGATACGCTGATTCATCTATGAAGCCGTTAAGCCTGTGTTTGTCTGAAGAAACCATGTACACCCATGCTCTGAACTATGAGTCTGTGTCTGTTCTAGGCAACTCGAAAACACATTCCTGAACCAGAATCCCTGTGCTGGACTCGAGGGGAAGCATCCTGTGGTTGTATGGGAAATGTTGAGTTAGCCTGTGTTTGGAGCCTGTCCCGAAATCATCACCGCGAGATTATCCAGTGATTGCTGAACCATTTTTGGAAGCATCTGTTTGAGTTTACTGTGGATTGTTGTGACCACGTAGTACTGGATTGCGTGAGGCTTGTTGGCCTGTGAGCGACTCCTCCAAGTGAGAGAGTGCACAGAGGGAGAAGAGAACTCCTGGAAGAAATCCCTGTAGCTGCCATAGAGCCCAGAGACTTCCGATCCGGTCTGTTCCTGCAACCCAAGGTAAGGGGGACTGGCATCCGAAGGACTGTCTAGGTGACAGAGAAGGTGCACTCCCCTGGGGTGGAGCAGGCATGTGGGGAATGAGGGTCTGTGGGCACTGAGCATGGGAGATTCCTGGGAGAGATTCTTCCTGATGAATGTGTATGTGTTATCTTCCCTGTAACCTCAGCCTGAGTCTAGAATCCTTGCCCTGGGGTGGAGCTCGGTCCCAGCTCGGGGGTGACCTACTGTTGAGCTGATGAACAGTGTGGTCTAAGGCTGGGAGGTTCGTGGAAGGCCTGCACTCGGTTGGTGAATTCTACAGCCAATAAAAGATAAGTATTGAATTAGGCTTTAATTATGTTGAGCATGACTGTGTTGTTTAAGTATCATGTTTTCCGCTGTGTAAATGAATTACTGTTAAATGCTATGGTTTATTAATGGTAACAGTAACTTATATATTTTACTCTGAGATTTAAGTGTGTTTAATTGTGTTAAATGAATTTGCTTATAATTCCATGTACAAAATGGTAAACTGAGAGGTTGGGAAACCTGGGTAGTGAAAGGGTACACTACAAATTGGTATCAGAGCCCAAGTTTCGACACTGAGCCTAGATGGGCCAGTGGAGCAGTCTTTGGACCAAAAATGTGAAGAGAAATTGGGCCTGGAATGGCCAATTTTGGACGTTGGATACTCCAGTGTGTCAAGTTGTTGCTTGACCGCGTTTACAAGCTAGGATTTTAGCGGTGCGACGAAAACCGCAGCCGGTATGGTCTATGACCGTAGGGAGATAGGTCTCTACACCAAGGGTGTTAGAACCATCGGATCTGTTCGGGAGGGGAGGCGAACCCTTCCGACCGTCAGATCTGAAGAATGTGCATGAGGTTTAAAAACCTTTGGATACTGCACAGGAGTTAAACTCGGGAGGATCGTGAGTCGTAAGATCCCTGCGGGATTACCCGTCAACCGTCCGAGTTCTCAGAAGTTGCGCAGGACTTAAGTCCTCATGGGTAGAGGAGAAGTTCCGGAGAGGTGTCGGATATTAGAAGTCACGAGCATCGAGACCCTGTGATTCTCGAAATCCCGAGGAGGGATCATAGCCGTGAATATCGGGTGGACACGTGTCAGGAGATTCCGCAGAGTTGGAAATCGGAGAATCGGAGTTCTCGAACACATAGATATCTCGTCACATGGAATCGCGATACGCGATTTCGCGACAAAATTTGGACCGTTCATTTAGTGGACACGTGGCAGAGATCTGCACCATCGGGGAAAGTCCCGACAAGGAGTAAGTCCATCGGTGTTGGAAGTTCATCGGGAAATCGAGAACCCCGGTGACAAGTGATTCATACACTTTGAAACTCCGAACCCCGAAACCCCGATGAGAGCTTTGAGTACGGTCGCGGGGTAGAGTTCACATGGACTTGACCTAACCGCAAAGGGTTAAAGCGAAAGGCGCATCGGCATATCGGGAATCGGGATATCGGAGATCCCGGAGGCAAAGGTTTCGTGCTTGGGAAAATCGCGATACGCGATTTCCCGATAAGGCCTAGGTGCGTGGGGCCACATTGACTGTCAGGAGGACAGGTGGCAGATTTATAGCAACAGGAGAAAGGATTGTTGACAAGTCAACGACTGGGACCCATCGGAGATCCCGCGAGCGTATGAACATGACATTGAAACCGCCGAAACCCGACGAGGTAGGGTGGAGGTCATATAGTATGGTCCTATGGACCAGAGGCTAAGCCAAGACAGCGAACCAGTATAAAAGAACATTGGGAATCAGAGGATCGGAGGTTGCGAATGCATGTGCATCGCGACGTCACAAATTCCGAAACCCCGATAAGAGGATTGATCACGGTCATGGGCAGTGGTTGTATGGTGAGGCTCTAGCCCGGAGGGCTAGCACGGACGAAGTCCATCGGAAATCAGGAAATCGGGGATTCCGCTGTCAAGCATTCTGGCACATTCGGATTTGCGAAACCCCAAACCCTGATAAGGGAGAAGGCCTGGGTCACAAGACAATGGTCACATCGGCTAGGTCTTAGCTTGGAGGGCTAAGGCATATCGGAGA